>CM059209.1:4758390-4838390 GCA_030347435.1 Clarias fuscus | reverse complement strand
ATTAACTGGGATCAGTGTAGTTTCACTTTTCACAGGAAATGTTGGAGATGGTGTGTAGGATATGGATGACGGAGTTCAATCAAATGCATTAGCATATACATTAACATCATAACATTTCAGCTAACAAAGCTAAATTCGCTGGCTTGTGGGAGGTAACCATGTTAAGTAGGTGGGTTCTTGACAACAGCCGCTTTTGTTACACCCATTTGAACATTTATGGGTTAACCAGGGGATTAGGCGGAGTCAGCTCCTGCTGATATGGTGACAACCAGAGCTCCCAAAATTGTGCTTCAAAATGGCTTTTTAGAAAACCTATGGCTGATATTACCAAAAAAGAACATTCATTCATTCGTTCTTTTTATATAGGCTATTATAAGTAAAGCTTGCATTTTCTTTTCTTTTTTTCAATTTAATTAAATTGTTATTGTTGATAATGAGACCAAAATATTTGTAACAATATTATTTTTTATCTTATTAGTTCTCTTCGAAGGTTTAGCTAATATGAAATCAACCCTCATTAAATGCAGTCTAAGGTTGAACAGGAAGTCTGGTACTGACGATGTAGTATCAGTGATATAGACTTAGGACAGGAAGTGTTTCTTGTGATATTCTCCCTTTTGTATAGCATTAATTAAAAAAGGGGCTCGACTGTCATTAAACTAAACTTAACTAGTAATGTTTATCTGTGTCAGGGATAACCCCTAGAGGGTGCCCTGAGACTTTGTTTGTAGTTCTTTTTTGTTTGACTTCATTTCATTTCATCTCGGTCAGGTGACGAGGGGGGCTATGATGTTTGCCCCGTAGGAAGCCGACGCGAAGAATGGGAGGTTGACCAAGCGGCGTAGCGGCAAACGGCGAGGAGGAGCAAGGAAAAAGAGATCTGGCAGAAAGTCACAGGTAGAGGCAGTGCAGGAGATGCTGAATGAGCAGCGAAACTGGAATGGCTGCCGGCTGGCGATACGACGCACGCCGTTCCAAAATGGCGCAGCTCGGGGTGACGTGAGTCCCCTGCACCCACTGGAGGGTTAAGACCAGGAGGTCTATGTTTGGCGGGGACCAGGGTGCAGAGGCGCCCCACACCAAGCGTCAGGGGAGAACGGAGTGTGAGTGGTACGGGCAGCAAGGAGCAGCCTCCCAGCTTGACTGGAGCAGCTTTGGGCGGTGCGCAGAAAAGAATGAAGTGCACATTCGAAACCTGCAGGAGCAGGTAGCCACGCTCCAAGGGCTGCTAACTCAGCTAAGCCTCAGGGGAGGCTCAGACCTGTCAGCCAGCCTCATGGAAGACTCAGAAATGCCAGCCAGCCTCACTGGAGGCCCAGACCTGCCAGCTCCTTTACCTTGTTATAGCTACGACAACGGCGAGCTCTTGTATCTGCTGTATAGTGTCGACGGCAAAGGCGGACTCTGCAGCGCCGTCGAAGACAGCGAACTGCCGCCGCTGCACAACGCCGAGGAGGACAGCGAGCTGCCGCCGCTGCACGGCGCCGTCAAGGACAGCGAGCTGCCGCCGCTTCCTCCGCCGCCGTGCATCAGCGAGGAGGACAGCGAGCTGCCGCCGCTGCCCAGCGCCAATGAGCACGGCGAGTTTCCGCCGCCGTCCTGCAGATGAGGACGGCGAGCTTCCGGTGTGGCTCAGCAGCGAGGAGGACAGCGAGCTTCCTCTGCCTCCGCCGCCCTGCAGCGATGAGGACGACGAGCTTCCGACGCGGCTCAGCAGCGAGGAGGACAGCGAGCTTCCTCTGCCTCTGCCGCCCTGCAGCGATGAGGACGACGAGGTTCCGGCGCAGATCAGCAGCGAGGAGGTCAGCGAGCTTCCTCTGCCTCCGCCGCCCTGCTTAGACGGAGGCATTGGGCCAACTACCCCGCCGTGCTCCGATACTCCAGGGCTCGCTACACAGTTCGGGCTCTGGGATTGCGACCCAGTCCCGATTAGCAAAGAGGATAGAAGCTTGTCTGCCCTACATGTCCTGCCACCCTGCCCAGAGGACATAATCAGCAGCCTCTGCTTAAGAGGCCCGGACATTGGACCTTGGGGGGGATGCCCTGGACCTCCTGTGAGGGGGGGTTATGTCAGGGATAACCCCTAGAGAGCGCCATGCGCCCTGAGACTTTGTTTGTAGTTCTTTTTTGTTTGACTTCATTTCCCATTTTGCATCTCGGTCAGTGGGCGCTCACCTGAACCGAGTTGGTCATTAGTTTTGTTATAAATAGCTTGTTTTAGTTCCTTTATGTTGTCTTGCATCTGTTTATTTAATCTAGTAAATGTCCATCCCATTTAGTTCGTGGTTTCCAGTAGTGGTTCGTATTTTGGTTTGTTTTAAAGTATATTTGTTTGTTTGATTTCCCTGTTTCCTTTACTATTAAAAAACATCATATTCTCTCACACCATCGAGACCTCTGCGTTTATGCCTCGCAAACACCTTCGTGACAATCTGAGCAGTGGCATTACTCTAATTATGATGCCTTACACCTCCAGGGTTGGGGGTTTAAATCCCATCTCTGGCTTGTGTACATGGAGTTTGCATGTGCTTGGTGGGTTTCCTTCAGGTACTCCAGTTTCCTCCCACAGCCTAAAAGACTCATGTGGTGCGTGTCTGCCCTGCGATAGACTGGAACAGTTCCCTGAAATAGGCTCCTGGCCCCGTATGACCCTACGCATGATAAGTAGTAAAGACAAGGAATAGATAGACATAAGCTATGAACAACAAAAGATATTCAAATGTAATAACCGCATTTTTGGCTTATGAAGCCATTCGTCATCCAGCTGTTGCACATCAAAAGAGTTTCAGTACACACTGGTGCTGTGACAAGTTCAAAAGCGTGAGCCCTTTGTGTTACGCTGTTAGATTTTACCCTTTTTCACAGAATATGCACATGTAAGTGAATCACTGCACAGAACTCCATAGAAACGTATCAAATCACACAATCATTTTAGTAATAGAAGGACTTACTTTGCACATAGTTTGGGTGTGTAGCCCAAAATACAGTGGTTATTATGAGTTAGGTACAGTTGGCTGTTTAATTCTGTGTCTAGGCAGAGGAAAAGTGGAGTACTGAGAACTTATAACACCATGTTTGGAGGCGGAGTGACCTTTAAGAGTTTTTAATGTATAAACTCTACATAGGAAGTAATGTTAATTGCATCATTTTTTTTTTCAGATTATATTAGTTTTATATGAAATCCACAAAATAGTTTATTTTCCTTCTTTTTTATGGTTCCAATTATGTTTTAAAAGTTACACCCATTATCCATCCAAAGAACCTTAAAAAAAAAAATTGCAGAGTGCAGACCTAAACGAAAAGAATTAGATAAGGTAAAACATAATTGTTTGAGAGTTTCTTATCATCACATATTATCTGCTATATATGAGTGAGCATAATTCTCAGATATACAGTTAATAGATTTCACTTTATAGTGATACTCAGACTCGACAATAGGTCAAAGCGTTGTCTCAAATGTCTCAAATGTTTCAAGAGCTCAAAGCAGATTCAGTGACTTGTTGAAGACAGGTGCAATGGGCTTTTATTAAAAAGCACAGGGCAAATAAACCAACCAGGCTAGGCAATACTCGAAAGGATAAACAGGCAAGAGGTCAGGCATTTAGCAAACAGACATAAACTAGACTGGGCAAATGGGAAGACTGGGCAAACAGTAAACAAAGCAAAGGTCAAACACCAAGGCAAACTGGATTTTCAAAAGGCTTAGTTTAGTCAAAGCCAAGAGTGGAGCTTTGCAAAGTCAGTTTAAATGTCTTAGTTATTTAAAGCCATGTCTTTGACTAATCAGTCAGGAGATGTGGAATGGAGCATGATGCTTGTTTCAGTGTCAGCAACATGGTTACTGGCTGGAAGTTAAAGAGAACTGGGGCTTGTTTGATGGTTTGTTTCAGAGTCGACATAAACCACACAAGCAGCAAATATTGAGGATTGGCAGCAACAACGATTGCCCTTGGGCGCCTCGAATTGCTCCTCTGCGCTATGTAGTAAGCACAGACAGAGTGACAGAAGCCCAGTACCAAAAACCCCAAAGCACACCAATCATGAGGTTTACTCGCACCTTGGGGCAGTATTGTGAGGTGGAAATACCTCACGCGGGGCAAGGCCTTAGCTGTCTGGACTATGACATGCGATACAGACAGTGCCATAAAAATAAATAAATAAATAAATAAATAAATAAATAAATAAATAAAACACACGTACACAGATTCAAAGGCAAAGACAAAACCGGCAGTGCAGAGGGCAGCAAACCTGGTAACTGTGTTTATGTTTGGGAATAGAGCTGATACTGGAAGTAGAGAAACAGCCATTGTGATAGAAAAAGATCAGACAGGGCTACGATCTGAAGAAAAGGATAAAAACGTAGGAACAAACAGCAGAGCTGACTTACGAATGGAACATTATTTGTGATTGCACTCATCACTATTATACAGTATAGACTATTTAAATGTCACCTTAAAGGTACAACAGTGGTGCTTAAGGTCCAATTACTGTACAAGCCCTAAATATATTCTTCTTTCATTCGTACGATAAATGTTTTCCCATCTCTGTAACACAGACTGTATGTAGCATATTTAGCTTATTATATCTCCAGCTAAGGTCCAGCCATCCAGGTCAGATTCAGTGAATGGGGTAGAAAAAAGGGGAAATTAGCTGAAGTAGACAGTGATGGAAAAGAATAGGAGGCTGGCTGGAGAAGAAGCCAAGTCTGACACTCAGACTGGGAAAGAAGCAGAGCTTGACACCGTCCACAGGAAAGGACCTGAATGGATGGATGTCAGTAAGAAGGAAACAGGTCTAATGAGTAGCTTCAAGACTTTAACACAACTAGGGAAGGAAAACGGTCCATTTACACCAACAGGATTTGAACAGCTACGTCACAAACACCACAAGGATGAAACAGGGCTAAGGAGGAGCATCAGGAATGGAAGAGGGCCAGTATGCTGTATACCCCTGAAAACAGAAGAGGGCTGGTGAACAAGTGATTTGGTGTCCACCACCAAGAAAGAAAGGGGACAATGAACAGCACACCTCCAGAAAAGGAACAGTGATAGTAAGAGCCAAAAGGAACAGGGCTGATGTACCCAACCAAAACCAGAACACGGTCAATAAACACAGTCAGCAAAGGGACGGTATTGGTGTCCATCACCAGGAAGGAAATTCCAGAAATGGAATGGGGACGATAAAACCTACAAGGAAGCAGGCATGGGGCAAACCACCAGGGAGGGAAAAGGGACGGTAAACACCACCAGGAGGAACACAAAGCTGATGACTACAATTAGAAAGAACCAAAGTGGGTCAGGAATATCATGAAATAAAAAGGGAATAGAGGGAAAAGGAAAAAGAGAATAGCACTGGCTCAAGCTCAGGTGTTGAACCTTCCACAATGGAGGGATAAAGGAGCAGTATTTAATCCTTCCTTTGTTGCAGATTTAACACCTGAGCTGAACCCCGTGTTAAGCTCGTCCCCCTCTCTGGGTCTGATTTTTTTTTTTTTTGAACATGTGAATGACCAGGGCTGTGGGGGAAACAGAGCCTAAAATTAGCACATAAGTTGACTCAGCGGTCGAAAATGGTTTAAGGTGAGTCTCAGTGATTGAAGCTGAATTAAAAAGCTCTAAGGGGTTAGACTAGGCAGAAATGAGAATTTACAGGGACTGAGGCCAACACGGGGGAATGACGGGACTGTGTGTGTCGCTGTCCCTGCTACAAAGGCTGAGACGTGAGTGATTTAAAAACAAATGATATGCACGAAATATGTTCATACTGTATGTACATACTGTAGCATTTACACTGAAACGTTTCCATGGTGTTGGGGGACATGTGAGGTAGGACAGTTAGGTGTAGACTAAAATAAGCTAAGTGCTTTAGTATACCTAGTGTACTCGATTGAAATGAGAAATTTGACCCTGAATTGACCGAACTGCTGGAGGCGACCCAAATGTGCTTTGTTATTTTGAGTTTAAATGGAGATTTTGAAGACAGAGGACCCACTGAGCAGATAGTTAGTTTAAAACATTTGAGGAGACCCTGAGTAGCTGAAGCGTGTGGATTGGGAGAGAGATGTCTGTACTGACTGGCACCAGAAAAAAAAATTGAATTTACTGAATGAATGAAAAGAAGAATGCATTAAATACTCTGAATTATTTACAGATGTAAGTGCTGCTAAGACACTTGTGTGCAAAATGCAGGGTGGAGCAGAGTGTCCCTGAACAAAAAAAATTAATAAATACATTTTTATCTGACCTTGAATGAGATTTATTTTGATTTATTTTATTTTGCCAAACATCTCACTATAATACGACTGAAAGTATGTGGACACCTGATCATCACATGGCCGTTCCAAAACATCTGGTATTAACCCAAACTTACACCCTCTTTGCTGTTTCAATCAATTCCATGCCACTTTACTGGGAAGGCTTTATGCTATTTGAATTTTAACCTTACTGCATGATATTGGGGAAAAAAATGACATTGCAATTTCTTTCTTTTTTTTTTCTTTTCTCAGCAATATATATTGCAATATGTAGAAATACTGGAATGTTGATCTGGGCCTGTATTCCCAAAGCTTTTTAAGCCTAAAAGTTGCTCCTAGTGACAAAATTCTAAGAAAAATCTTAGAATTAAGGCATTTTCTTAGAATTTCTCCTTAAATTTAGGATTAAATCTTAGTAAAGATCAAAAATGATCCACGAAACGTCTTAGCCCTAAAAACAGCTCCTAAGGTAAAAATTGTTAAGAGTAGAGAGGAGGACTTTTAAGAGGTTTAAGAGTTTCTCTAGCAGAGGACAAAATGGCGGAAGGAAGAAATATTCTCCAAACACTGAACGTAAAGCTAAAAGTAAACACTGCTTTTCTGTCCAGTTTGGTTTTCTTGTTGTTTTACTTCCTTCCATCTCTCTTGGATTGTTGGCTACAGACCATCCAAAAGTGCAACTTAAACAGGCTGTCCCGCAATCATGTACATTAGTAAAAGCTGAGACATTTTGCTCACCAATCTAAAATGGATTACAAGTAATAAAATCAGTATAGTAAATAAATGTGAGAACTTAAATATAGTAACTGCTGTGTGGAAATCGTTTCCTTCAAAAGCATTTTCACCATTTAGCTGCTTAATTATCTTTAAGATACGTAACTTTGCATAAAGTAGCCTGTACTCATGATTATACAACTTCTTTATATCCAAAAACTATGATTCACTGTTGGTTCTATTATCATGTATTCTGTTCTCACAAAGAGCGCATTTCAAAACCTTTGCAGAGGTCAGAGGTGATTTTTTTTATGAACCAATCACAGTCCTTGAATTGCTGCATCATCCCTAGCAACGGGGTCGACCACATCTCCTCACTAAGATAAAAGTTGTTCCACTTTCCTTACTCAGAGTTGCTCATAAAAGTTTCCTAAATCACTTTTAGTCTAGGACTCCCAGCTAGGACTTTTTAAGCTAAGATAGGAGCTCTTTGCGAGAATTCTAAGAAGCTTTGTGAATACGGGCCGAGATGTCTTGAATTGCTAAAAAAGGAAATAAATAATAATTCATGAAGAATCTGTGTGATTTTGTAGGAATTCGCATAGAAAATAAATATAAGGGCCTCCGAGTGGCGCAGTGGTTAAAGCGCTCGCCCTATCATCCGGAGATCGCTAGTTCGAATCCCCGGGTGGTGCTGTAACCTCTCGCAGCCGGAGGTCTAGAGGGAGCTGATTGGCCGAGCTCTCTCAGAGGGGAGGGATGAGAGGTACTTAGTGCTCCCACATTAATCACGGCTCTACAGCCAATCAGGGGCGTCTGTGAGCTCGCGCGACGGAGGGAGCGGATAGCGCTGTCCTCCGAGTGTGTTACGCCGCCCCCAACGGTGCGCGAGCGAGCAGTTCGAAAAGATGCGGTCGGCTGGCGTCACGTGGTTCGGAGAAAACACGTGATAGTCTTCGGCCCTCCCGGCTGAGTGGTAGTAGTAGCCTTAATGTGGGAGCCCCCTAGTGACGGGGAGGAATTGGACACGACTAAATTAGGGAGACAATCGGGGGAAAATCCAAAAAAAAAAAAAAGAAAATAAATATAATACAAAAGTATAATAAAAACTTTTTTTAAATAATGTATATATATATATACACAGACAGTATATAGGAACCACCTAGGCAATATCATGGATTGAATTTTCAGATAGATAAAGAAGTCCTGCATTTTAGTTCAACATTTCTTGCAACGTCATTCCCATATTCCTGGAGCAATACAATATACACATTTTAAAAGTAATGATAACTTTTATATTTATGTTATATAGAAACAACAGAAACCCAAATGCACAGTGTGATGTCTGAAGTCTCCTCTGTTCACACACACACACACACACACACACGCACACTCACACAGGCAGGACTTCTGTATAAGCGGTTGTGTTTTTAAACCGTTTGAGTGCTGTGGTGCCGTACAAATCCGCACTGCTTTAGTTTTGAGGGTTCATCCTCCTGTGTGTATTTTTTTAAAGCGCAGCCCGTTCACTGAGCGACACTGTGCTTCTCTACAGAGCATGTGCGACAGTCAGTACGCCCTTCTCATTGTTTCTCTGCCAGTTGGCATCCGTTGCATTTACTGCCTCTCAGGACCACTCCTGCGATGTGACTATTGCGCATGCTACGATGAAACGATGTATAGTGCAGCCCTGCGTGTTTTGTGCACGGGGCCAGTGTCATGCTGGAACAGGTTTGGGCCTCTTAGTTCCTTAGTTTAGCTACAGCGTCCGAAAACATTTTGTACAATTGCTTCCATGTTTGTGGCAGGTCTTTGATAGAAATACCGCAGCCTGTCAACATTGGTGGTCAATTTTAGCTATGGTAGATTTGTTCTTATGTGAAAAATATGACAAGTAAGGAACGTATGGCTGAAAGAGTTTTTAAAAAATGCTAATAATTAAGATTCAAATCCATCTAATCCTAGAAACGTTATCGTTCCCAAATGCTATCGGTGGTATCCCTGCTTATTAGCTACTGTAGCGTTCCCTTCTAACTGTCCTGTACTGTCTTGTATACCCATCAGCCACAGAATTACAACGTAACTCATTAATCCCAGTATTTTGTATTGGTTCTTCTTGTGCCACCTGGGTAGCTCTGGTCCGTTGGAACATGCGCTCTGTGGTGTGTTGTGTTTTCTGGCCCCAGGATTATGATCTGGGGAGTTTGGAGGTCGGCTCGGCGGACTTGAGCTCTATGCCTTCTGGGCTCTGATTGCATCCGGTTGTGGTGGAACGGATGTTCTGATGCCTTTCTGTCATGGCCAGCGTTGACTTTTTCCAGTAATTTGTGTTGCGTTGGCTTTTCTATGGAAACAACCCTATAGCCTTTGGTCCCTGTGTGCATGGGGGAGCCTTGGGTGCCCATTATACTGTCACCAGTTTACCGATATATTATTGATAATCAGTGTTAATGTGTTAACGTTAGGTAGTGTTTATGTAATGGCTGATCAGTGTAGTTGTTACTTTTTAGCTGCATAAAATCCATTTTGAATGTAAAAAATTCAGCGGTACTATTTTGTTGTCATTATTTCCAATAGCATCTGTCTTTTTCTGGCTGGTTCTTATTACATTTCCTTTTCTAACTTTTTTTTTTTTTTTTTACCTCACACAATCTTTAAGTAGTCTTGTTTTCCAACAACAACCAAAAAAAAAAAAAAAACCTCTCAGTAGGCTAGGAAACACACTGAGGAGAATTTGACAAGAGCATGTTTAAAACAGGGTTGGAACACAGCCTAGTTGACCAATCAGGCTAAGCTAATCCAACACATATGGGGATTTATATGCTGCCAAGCACCACACATTAAGATGTTTACATTTACATTTATGAAAGTTGGCAGAGATGCCCATCCAGAGGGTCTTATGTTTACTGTATAGAGCTGAACAGCTGAAGGTTAAGGGCCTTGCTCAAGGGCCCAGCAGGGGTAGCTTGGCTCACATCATATACTTTAACAAAGTTCTCTAACTTACACGAAAAACAAATACATGTACAAACAATCGAAAGCCGAGTCTCACTTTCTCTATCACACCCACATCAACAGTGAATCATTCTTTAAAAAAAAAAAAAAAAAAAACACTAACGCATCCACAAACTGCATACACTCGTGAAATGGCTGTTTTCCTCCCACAGATGCAGACATTAACGCATTGTCATGCGGGACTTTCAGCATATTAGTTGCATTCTCTAAAAATAATAATAATATAAAAAGCTGAGGGGTGTGAGTTACTACTGTACAGTATATGCAGCAGATTAAATTAGAATTAGAATTTATATATATATATGATAGATATCAAGATATATGTTAGATGATCCAAAAGCTTGATATCTAAGTTGTAATAATAATAATAATAATAATAATAATAATAATAATAATAATAATAATAATAATTGTGATGATGATGATGATTATGATTATTATTATTATTATTATTATTATTATTATTATTATTATTATTATTATTATTTAGTTAATGTTTATTGTTTTAATAATCCACAGTTTTGCATTGTTACATGTCATAGTAAAATGGACAATAAGGACTAATCAAGGTAGTTTGTAGTTCTTGAGATAAGAGCTATTAACTTAGTCACAATCATTTCCCCTTTTATATATAACTTAAAATTTCTCAATTTCACTATTTTTTTTATTTGTAATCATCATTACGTAGAACTTAAAATGAGACTTAAGCCTCACCCACTAAACAGAAAAAAAAAGCATCATACTGTAAGACATCCCCTGCAGAGCTTATTTCTTGATTGTTATAATTATGATTATATACTGCATGTCAATTGACGTTTTTACCCTAATAAATCACATAAACACCAATCTGGAAGCACCAAACCACACATAAGACCTCTATTTTAATCTCTAAATTGTTATCCTACAAAAAAAAAAAAAAATTTTTTCTATATTCAGAAACCGAAATCTCTCACTAGGTGATATCCGTGCATGCAACATTGTTCAATGTGTTTGTTCCAGTCCTTCTTAAAGAATTAAGAAATCTTGGTTATAGTTAGATTTTTGTTTAGAAAAATCATATTTTTTTTTGTTAGAACATATCATATGTGTTAACTAACGATTAACTTATACACCTGTAGTCTTGATATAATATAATACAATATAGGCAGCACGGTGGTGTAGTGGTTAGCACTGTCGCCTTGCACCTCCAGGGTTTGGGTTCTATTCCCGTCTCTGTGTGCATGTTTTCCTCGTGCTTGGTGGGTTTCCTCCAGGTACTCCGGTTTCCTCCCACAGTGCAAAGGCATGCAGATTAGGCTGATTGACCTTCCCAAATTGCCCGTAGTGTGTGTGCCCTGCGATAGATTGGTGCACCCTATGCCTTGTGCCCTTAGTCTCCTGGGATAGGCTTTAGGCCCCCCATAACCCTGAAGACAGGATGAAGCGGTATAGACAATAATATAATTGATAATTATAATATACAGTATATAGTTAATAACAAAAGGTTTAGTGAACCGGACACAACTGATTAAATGAACGAATGATTATTTCCCTACTGATGGGACGGAGATTAGATGAGGGAAAAAGATGAAGATGAGGCGGTGAGTGATGTTTACCTCAGGCGATGAGACAGAGTTTGATGTGAATAAAACTGATGATCGTAATGAGAAATCATGTTAGTAATGTTGCTTCTTTATATGTTGACTAAGGTTTTAAATGTAGAAATATATTCTTAAATTTGAGTTTTGCTCTTAAGCACCTTTAGATTCTTAAGAATGTAAAGGCGCAGATTCGTTCTCTATTAAGATTCTAACTATACTTGACAAAAACTATGTTGTGCTGTCTGCCAATGTGTGATGAGTTTAGAGCATGCCACCTGCAGGACTATAGAGAAACTAACATTGTATCACCTCTAGTTCAAACATATATAAATTATAAAAATGTAAATGACATTTATTTGTAAATAAATATTTAGGATAGTGTGATGATGCATAAATAGCCACACAAAGGATACATGATACATAACCCATTACATTTTATATACAGTATATACAGACATATTAGTATATTTATAATATATCTGTGTTTCTTTTCAACATCTGACTATTCAAAGGGTCGTCCCAGATCTGCGCCCTGCATATTTCATCATCACATTGCTGAATATGATTCCATCTAAATCAAGACTGCAATTGTGTTGTTGTTTGAGTTCTACTGTATGCGTTTGATGAAAAGAAATAGCATTTTTCACATCCAGCTTTCAGAATGACACTTGATGGAGATGAACAAACATCCTCATCCTCATTGTTTCATAATGATCTTTTACTATTCAATTGCCCTGCAAAGTCATAAGCACAAGCATATCAATTACCAGACTTGTAAGAACCCGATTCCTCCTGCTATGTGATACTTCAATCTATAAACTTTAGGGCCGGAAGCTCGTCTGTGTTATTTCAAAGCCTCGCAATTATCCGAGTTCTAGCCACATCGATTCCTGCAGGCCTGTGTTTGAACGAGTGAGGCTAAATGACGCTTCCAGGCCTCGTGGCATGCCCATTTCCACACACACACACACACACTCACACACACACACACACACACACACACACACACACACACACACACACACCATGCCAGACCAATGCTCCATTACAGGAACTGCTTAACCCAATTTGGTTAACATTGAATGGGAGCTAGCATTATGCAAATGACATTCTGCTAATTGGTGGATACTACCTAATGTTGCTAACAATAAATGAAAGTAAATAGACACCAATTAGTGTTATGTAAATGCCATCCTGCTAATTGGTCTATTCCATTCACGGTTAGGAGCATTAGCGCTTTAGACTGAACTATTGCATTAAAGTGCCTTCGGTGACACCGGCTCACATGGACCTGTTTATAAGTTTTACAGGATGAAGTGAGGCAGTTGTTTGATGTCGAACACATTTTTACAACATTCAATTAACACCTCATGTTATATAAGCATATTTAAGGTAGAACGAACTCTCTCAGTATTAAATTACATTTTGTAGCACTAAACAAACACCTACAGGGTGGAACTACTGTATGTTTAATGTTATTTAATTAGCTTGAGGAGCAAAACAGTGAATGCTGCCTAAAAATGGCTGCCTCAGAACTCCAGGGTCGCAGGTCCTATCCTGTCCTGAGCACGGCTCACTGTCTGTGTGAAGTTTCATATGTTCTTCTGTGTCTGTGAGCATTTCCTTCAGATCCTTCCTGATTATCTCGTAAAGGTGGATTGGTGACCCTAGGTGTCCCATCCAGGGTGAACTGCTGTCCAGTGATACAGACCAGGATAAAGATCTTACTTAAGACAAACGATTGGACACCCTTCACAAATCAATCATTTATTCATATTATTTAACGTCTGAGTAGTTGAGGATTAAGGGCCTTGCTCAGGGGCCCAACAGTGGCAACTTGTTGATGGTGGGGTTTGACCCTGGAATATTCCAATCAGTAGTCCAAAACTTTTACCTGGATGTTTCCAGAGGTTGAAGGAATTCAGAGACCCCCCCCCCCAAAAAAAGAAAAAAACCCACCCAGGCTGACATGAGAAGAATCTGTGCAGAAACTCCAGGCAGATGTTGACCTGTGCTCTGGATCAAATTAAAGAACTTTGTAGCTGTGAGACGGCTCTGATACTCATGTGTCACTCTGTTGACCTTATAAAGCACCATAGTAAAGGGACTAACTGTGCCAGCCCAGTCAGTACATTATATACATTCAGATACATGACGCGTCTATAGTGACAGGCACATATGACAGGCAAAAGTAGGGCAATGGAGCAGTGTGAGGAGCGTCAGGATCTCATGTACGTGGGTGGAGCCATGGGTAGCCTCTAGTTTTATCTAAAACAGATTATATGTATTAAACCGTATGTGTCAAGTCCGTGCCACCTCGAGCGCACAATGATGTTAAAGCAAAAAGGGCATATACTGTACCAGAAATACTGTATGAAGAAATGCTGCAATTCAGGTCAATATTTTAAAAGTTGTTCAAACCAAACTCAGCTTTGTTGAAGGTCGAGCTGCTGGACGCTTTAGGTCTCAGGATGGCCCCATGTCTGTGTTTCCTTCTGGCTCTGTCTTTTCGTTATACCGTCACAGGTAGGAGCCGTGCTTGCACTCTGCACAAAATGTACCTTGTCTTAAACCATTACATGACAAGAAGCATATCTAATCTCTCTCTCTCTCTTTCTGGTCTCCTAAAGGGAATTATATGGTTTCATTAATGTAAAAGTGGGTTCATTTTTGAGTTGGGTTCCTCTCTGGGGTTCTCCGGGATTTTTTTTTTTTTTTTTTTATTCTCACTAACTGCCAACTCTGGCTTGCTAATAAGGGATATAAGGGATAAACTTATATATTTTTTTAATATTTATTTCTGGTGTCACAGAGGCGTAGTGGTTAGCACTGTCGCCTTGCACCTCCAGGGTCCGGGTTTGATTCCCGCCTTGGCGTCTGTGTGCATGGAGTGTGCATGTTCTCCCTGTGATTGGGGGGTTTCCTCTCAAATTCTAAAGACATGCAGATTAGGTTACCTGGTGTTCTCAAATTACCTGTAGTGTGTCAATGTGCTTGTGTGTGTGTGTGTGTGTGTGTGTGTGTGTGTGTGTGTGTGCCCATTTGATGGACTGAGACCCCATCCAGGATGTTCCCCGCGCCGTGCCCGAAGTCTAATGGGACAGACTCCGGGCCACCCTGCGATCCTATAAACAGGATAAAGTGGTACAGACGATGAGTGAGTGAGTTTATTTGTATAAAGCTGCTTTCCACATAAAATACAGTTGAGATTCATTGAATTTCTTCCCGTATGAAATGCGGAAGTCTTTTCTCTCCCACTGTATGTGTGTGTGTGTGTGTGTGTGTGTGTGTGTACTGTAGCCAGTCAGACAGTGCAGACTGATGTGATGAATTCATCCAGACCAAGTCTAAACGTTAGGCGTGAACACCCCGCGCTCCCCCGCACACACCCCCCCCCCCTCTCTCTCTCTCTCTCTCTGTCTCTTTCTCTCGTTCTTCCTCTCAGCCAATCAGAAGCGCAGCTCCACCCCGCGCGCTGCCATGTGACTCCGGAGCGCACTGGAAACCTGCTGCTCGCGCGCCGCGCGTCACTGTGGTTATAACGGCGAGCGCGGGTGGGAATGAAAGTAAAGTGCGCGCGCCCCGGAGCCCGGCGGATGTTACACCCAGACCGAGATATGGAATTGCCTTCTTGCCCCAGTTACCAGTTCTTGTTTTAATTAAATTAAATTCCCCCCCCCCCCCCCTGGACTTCTTCTCTTCATCATATCATCATCATCACCATCATACAATCTTTTCCGTCCTCTCCAGCATCATCATTTTCTTCCTTGGTTCCGGGCGGATCCGGTGCAGTTGTGCGCGAGCAAACCCCCAGCGCGCTCCATGGGTCGCGGGAGATGGCCGCGTGTCGGCGCGTGATTTGGCCGCGGAGGGTCCTGCGGAGGGGAATCTGAGATGGGTTTCGCGGCGGTTTCGGCCACAGCGGAGCCTCGGCGCTCATGGAGCCGCGCGGCCAGGGACTGGCTCTGGGTCGCTGTGCTCTCTCTGCTCGCCACTCTGCCCGTGCAGCGTCTCCGCGCGTTCCCGTCTTCCCTCAGCGACTGCCAGACGCCCACCGGGTGGAACTGCTCGGGTGAGAGACGTATATTTTATTTGATCTGATCTGCGGAAGGTTGCAAAAGTTTATACACTCAGTATACTGGAAGTGCTGCGCCACAGCGGAGAGAGAGAGAGAGAGAGAGAGAGAGAGACAAGCCAGGCACCGCACCGCACCGCACCGCGCGTCTCCATATCGTCCTGATCCATAATAGTTTGGAGACAACCATTATTCTATTTCTTTCCGACCTCGCCAAGCTTTATATCTCATTATCTCTAATGCATTTCTGTGTTATTAGTCTATAGCACAGGCATAACTGCTTATCCAATTAAATTTTGCGCGCAGTTAGACACGCAGTATTTATTCTCTTTTCTCTCTTTTTTTTCTGATTTCTTATCCAATAATTCCGGTTTAATAATCTTGCTTACTTTTTGCCTATTCAATCATTAAAAAAAAAAAAGTGTGTGTGTGTGTGTGTGCGTGTGTGTGTGTGTGTATCGGACAGATGTGCCATGATGTTGACTCTCTCCTAATAGACAATGCGGTTTGGGACACAGCCCTTAGAGTGCGCCTTATCGGAGCCAGGAAGGCACTTGACACCACTACCCTTAAAAAACAAGAAGGATGCATGAAAACATTGTGCGCTTTGATACAGCAGTGATGCCGTGCATTGATATGATGAGGCTGGAATCTGTAGGCTTTAGGAATAATAAGGGTGCTGCCTTTAGCCCTTTGTGAGGCTTTAAGAAGTGTATATTAGAGTTAAACTCAGCCTGAGTGTTCAGTCAACACCTGCCAGTGTTCATTCTGCTCTGAGTGTAATTTTATAGCCTTTAATATAATCCCTGTTTGTTTGTACCACACCGGATGCTGTTTCACGCTCGCTCCGCTTTGCTTCCCAGAGTTCTGGGCCTTACTGATTAATATTCACAGGATTGTTCAACATAAGCACCGTTTCTCTTTCCCCCAGCAGAGTAAACCAATTTCAAGTTATTAAGTGCTTTATTACAGTATAATAAACAAATAAAACAGGCTTGGAAACGAATCCATTAATTAAGAATAACAAGGCAGTCTGTTGCTGTTTTATATCAGCGCTTGTTTGGGTTCTGGACGAGAAACACTTTTTAACTCTTTAAATCTTTCAATCGTTCCGTTCACAGTGGCGGTTTTTTTCCCCCCCTCCTACACAAGACCGTGTGCGTGATGTTTGCACGTGAGTCATGCTGTGAAATCATGAATTAACAAGTAAGAATAACAAACCACACAACTATCGGATTGTTTCTTATAAATAACCCAGTGGTTTAAAAGAAAGTTGCGTTGCTTGTCTGTTGTTCTGAGTGTTGTGAGTTGCAAGTGTTTCGAACAAAAGGGAAGTATTTGACTGAATGGATTTTCACAAGATCTTATCAGTTTCATAGAATTCTAGTAGACAGAATAATGACAACAACTATAACAGTAATAAATGAATAATGATGATGATGGTTATGAAGATTGATGAGCCTAGGGGCACTTCTCCAACCCTAATATTTTATTTCTTTATTTTTATTTTCACGATTGCTGTAAAGTCAGAGTTTGAACAAATGTCATGTTTTCGTGTTGTTTGGTCCGAACTGTGTGCATGACCCGCCCCACCAAAAACAACCCTCACATATCTCCTATCCTCCATTTTGTTCTTGTAGTGCCAATACTGTAAGTTCAAAACCTGAATTGCTTCGGTTAACGTTTGGTGCGACTCGGTTACTTTTTGGAATTGTAAATTGTCAATAAGTTTTTTCAGAGGTTGAAGAAGGCAGAAAAATAATTCAGGACTAGTCAGATTACAATTGATTCTGTGGGGGAATTGTGGGGATGCCTTATCTTCTAGTTATATAAGAGAGAACAATAATTTTAAAAAATTGCTTGTAAAAAATATATTTTTATATTACATAGCGGTTTTAAAGATTAGTGAATTGTCAATAGTAACACTAAGATCAAGAGTAAAATAACGGATACTGGGTCATGATGATGATGATGACGACATCAGTGATGAATGATACAAGGTTTTTCCATGTTCCTTACAGTATATTATTATTTTATTCCTAATGTTTTGAGCTGTGCTGCAAAATTGTCATCTCCGTTCAAGACCATTTTCGGGGTCGCATTCGCCACATTTGTGTACACGACACCAAAAAGGTCTTGAAACCAAGTTTTTATTTTAATTACCAACATCATTTGAGCACAATTGCAGTGTAATCATGCATGTAGCTTCAACTTTGCTGACCGAAGGTGACTGTTTAAAAGGCCTCCTACATTGGTGAATCAGCCTAAGGGCGAAGCAGTTAAAAGAATAATAACTAGGACACGGTCAGAAGTCGCTTCACTTGATGTGACTAATTTGTCGTAATTGAGGCTTTATAATTACTTAACACAGGCCCGGGTGACAAGGAGTAAGCAGGAAATGTGAAAATCGTGGCAGCTACAAGCCATAGAAACAAAGCATGGAGCTAATCGCATCACTGATCTATTTGGTTTTTCCGTAACCGATTCTTCTCTAGGTTGCCTTCTAAATAAAACAGCTTCTTAAAGACACTTAGGAATGAAAAAAAAAAAAAAAAAAAAAACTCTCCCTGACCGGGACTTTATTGATTCCTACAGTAGTTCAGACATTGTGGTGGATGTATGACGCATTCGCAGCCGCAGACTGAGCAGTGCTTGTGGAAATTTGTTCTCGATTTAGCCGTAAAAGTCTGAGGTACGCGATTTGCTCAGAGTTTATTCATTACCGAGACAACAGTAAGCATAATACAGATTCCTGATTCAGTGAATGTGAACATATGGCGCTAATGTTCGCAAACCTGTGATATTAGATTACCAGGACTCGGCTTGTTTGCTGCACTAATCCCTTAAGATTTGACTGATTTATACTGTAAGCAGAATGTAGTTAGATGCAGATGCAGAGACCTTCAAGTGGAAAATCATCTCATTTTCTTGTTTTCATTCTTTTCCCCAAATGTCTCCTTCATCTTGTTTTTTTTGTTGTTGTTGTTTTTTTCACACCCTCAGAAGCAGCCAGACAATCTGTTATATAAGATTAAAGTAAACGTGGCACAATTAAGTAGCTAAAATCCTGAACATTGCTTTTGTTTGGTTTCTGGATTCATTTGTCTTTTCAACCACTTCATTACGATTAGTATTATCTTTATTATTAAAGTCCCTTCGTGAGATAAAACAAACCCTATCCTTTACACTTCCTGTTTTTCATCAAGAAAGCGCCATAATGCATTATACAGCAGTGTATAAACATCACCTGTTAAATATTTGATGCTGGCCAGCTTGTTTTTTTTAATTATTCACAGGGCTGAAACAGTGGCCTTGGGCAGAAAGAACAATCAGCCCTGTCCCTCGATACCTGGCTGTTTGGCATATGTATAGAACCAGCGGCTGCCAAACCTTCTCATTTGACGCTGTACGGTCCCAAAACACCCAGCAAGTGGACAGGGAAAAAATAACCCAAAAGAAGAAAGCGCAAGCCAGTATATTCTTATTTCAGCATAATCCATTCATTCACTAATTCATTCATTTTCAGTGTTCTTTATTCTGTGTAGGGTTATGGAAGCTATCTCAGAGAGCTCAGGGCACAAGGCAGGGTACACCTGGGATGGGCAACACGCTTCCACTCACACAACCAATTCAACACTACGAGCAATTGGGAAACACAAATTACCCTACACTGTATGTCTTTAAACTGTCAGAGAAAACCCAGAGTACCTGGAGGAAACCCACAAAGCACAGGAAGAATATGCAAACTCCACGCACACGTCCCTGTGGCGAGATTCAGGTCCCTAACCCCTTAACATGTCAGCACTGAAAAATAGGGAAAATGTTTGCGTGATGGAAGAAGCATCGCTCTATCGACGCTCCATTGATGTCACAGGACTTTTTTGATTTATTGTTCTCCAATATGTTGACCTGTTGTTGCGGTGCAAACCGATGCTCGATATCGAACAGTAGAGATTTACACACACACACACACACACACACACACACACACACACACACACCAGCAGGTTCTCTCGGCTTTTCATTTCGTCCCGCTTTGGCAACATATCATGCCGTTGGCTTTTTTACAGTGCCATAATGATGGCCATTCACAACTGAGAAGCCATAATAGAAGAAGCCTGGAAGACAACATCATAATAAATTTTATATTCTGTGAAACAAGATGTGGATATAACTTGCAGGCACGAGGAACCATTTGGCATTCAAGCTCCCTTTCATGAAGGTTGTTTAAAGAATCTAAAAATGTTTTCTACAACCACTAAAGCATACACATATTCAGAAAAAAAAAAATCAACTTTGCATTCCTGCATTATATTACAATAGCCATCCTTTTTTATTTTCTTTCTACCCATCATCACACAAGCTCTATTGAGCAACGAGAACAAAGACCTGAAGCCACCTAGTATAGCCTTGTATGGCTGCATAACACACACATGGAGGACAGCGCTATTTGTCCTTTTTTATCATAAATGAGCTCAAATTTGTCCAGCGTTTTGCTTTACAGAAACACAATTGGCTGTATGGCATTGGTAGAATTCAAAAATCTGACCTTCCAACAATAGGACAAACCTCTATCTGTTGCACCGCTCACAAGCAACATTTGTTTAAGGAAACACAATAAAACTGTCACTCTCTACCACAATGTCTGTATTTCTTGATGTTCTTTCTTGCTGGAGACTTTGATTCACCATCATTCGATCATATCAGGTCTGAAGGTAGCCTGTAAGCTCACGTATGATGTTCAGTCACATGGTTCGGTTGCCTTGTAACCAAATGCTAAAAATGATACCTGACATAATGTATTGATATACATTACAAAATTACATTACTGTGCAAAAGATATACTAATCACCGGCCTGATCATCTGTCATCGTCTCGCAGGTCTCAATGGTTTCTCACAGGTTCATGTCATAAGTTAGATGCTTGAATGATTCATAGCTCACTGTGTGGCATAAAAAACCAAAAGCATTCCTCTGAAACTGCTCAGGTACAGGGACTGGACTGAAAATTATGAAAGACATAAAAGTCCTGCAGGAAGTCTGGAGAACTATTCCTCAAGACGAGATTAAAAACACAAGAAAGTCTGGATCTTTGGATGCAAAACATGTAGAAATGACTTTTGCACTGTATAATGAGCTCGATACAGTAGCTAGATTTATATTAAAGACTACTGGAAATTAATGAGTATACAGTATGTTTATCATGTTTGGACCTTCTGAAAAGAAACAGTTCGTGGACACAAGCTTGTGCACCCCATCACATCCATATGTGGTTCTGCTTCAAGAAGTTGTACCACACAGTTTGTTTTTGCCTGTGATGTAGCATTACAATTTAACTTTACTGAAACTACAAACTTATTCCAGGAGTATAATTCCACCATGCACAAAGCAAGCTCTGTGAAGACGGGATTTGATGGCTGGAAGATGTGGAAGAACTCGAGATTGGTGAGCTCAGTGCCATTAAACCATCACCTTTGGGATGAAGTGGAAACTGGAACCTCCTTGACATTCAAACATCAGCACCTGAGCTTACTAATGACCCTAATAGCTGAATGAACACAAATCCCTACAGCCACGCCCCATCAATCTAGTGGAAAAGCTTCAGAGGAGAGAAGAGGAGAGAAGAGTGGTGCTTATTATAACAGAAACCCGAGAATAAATCTGGAATGGCATGTTTAACAAGCAGTCGACCAACGTTTCAGTTATAAGCTGCGGTGTTTTGTCCTTACACGACACATCTGATTTTCCCCTGCACTTCAAGTTTAAAGTGAACATGCACACTACTTTATTAGCTTAATAAAACTCACTCTCCAGCTGATGTGTAATGCAACAAGTGGTGGCATTTGGGACAAATAACACACACTGTTCTCGTTGCCATATCAAGGTGTGGCACACTGTAGTTTACAGTATGTACTTGACCGGAGTAAAAGATTTTTTGGTTTAATCTCTTTGCATGTAATGCATGTTTACAATGGATATTTTATGGATTTTTTAACATCGCAAACAATAATTTTTCTATTATTTCATTTTGTTTTTGAGTAAAATGTATATATTTTTTATCAGTAGCCTGTTATGCACAACAGGGGTCAAAAGTTTCTGTATGTATTATCAGTGAAATTGATTTGTGTTTCTAGTTAGCAGAAAATTTAATTTTAGTTCACTCCTCTCAGGGTCACATTTTCACATTTACTGTAGAAAACAGCTTTAACACATTTGTGTGACATATATGAAAGGCAGTATTTTGTACCTTTTCCCCACAATATCAACCATGTACATGATTCTGTAAATCCTTTAGTAAATATGATAACAGAATAGTTATATGTTGACCTATAGTTTTATAGATAAGTAGCTGATGACCTGTAGTGTTATACTGTTGCTAGGCAGATGTTGAGCTGCAGTGTGTTTTAGCTACGTAGCTGGCTGATGACCTGTAGTGTTTTTGCTAGCTAGTTGATGACCTGCAGTGTTTTTGCTCGCTAGCTGATGACCTACAGTGTTATGCTAGCTAGCTGATGACCTGTAGTGTTGTTCCTAGCTAGCTGATGACCTGTAGTGTTTTTGCTAGCTAGCTGATGATCTGTAGTTTTATGCTAGCTAACTGATGACCTGTAGTGTTTTTGCTAACTAGCTGATGACCTGTAGTTTTATGCTAGCTAGCTGATGACCTGTAGTGTTTTTGCTAGCTAGCTGATGACCTGTAGTTTTATGCTAGCTAGCTGATGACCTGTAGTGTTTTTGCTAGCTAGCTGATGATCTGTAGTTTTATGCTGGCTAACTGATGACCTGTAGTGTTTTTGCTAACTAGCTGATGACCTGTAGTTTTATGCTAGCTAGCTGATGACCTGTAGTGTTATTGTTAGCTAGCTGATGACCTGTAGTGTTATTCATAGCTAGCTGATGACCTGTAGTGTTTTTGCTAGGTAGCTGATGAACTTTAGTTTTATGCTAGCTAACTGATGACCTGTAGTGTTTTTGCTAACTAGCTGATGACCTGTAGTTTTATGCTAGCTAGCTGATGACCTATAGTGTTTTTGCTAGGTACCTGATGACCAGTAGTTTTATGCTAGCTAGCTGATGACCTGTAGTGTTTTTGCTAGGTAGCTGATGACCTTTAGTTTTATGCTAGCTAGCTGATGCCCTGTAGTGCTATACCTAGATAGCTGATGACCTGCAGTGTTATTGCTAGCTAGCTGATGACCTATAGTGTTTTTGCTAGGTACCTGATGACCAGTAGTTTTATGCTAGCTAGCTGATGACCTGTAGTGTTTTTGCTACTAGTTATTGGACTATGGGGCTGCAGAAAAAGAGATAGAATACAGTTGTTTGTGGATATAAATGAGGGTTTATTTGAAAACATTTTCTTGTGTTTTATTAATTACTGACAGTGCTGCCATGGCCAGTTACAATAATGCCAGATTGTAATGAAATATTCAAAAAAATTTAATTACAAACCAAGACAGGAACAAAAGTCTTAGAATTTAAAAATGAAGTGATTATTGCTTAAAAGTAAGTGATGTTACAGTAGAATATGTTGTGCATCAGTGGGTTTATGAAAGAAATTGTTCTCTGTTAAACCTTCGTGTATAACCCTGCATATCATCTGCAGCTTCACTCACACCCAGCAGTTGAACCCGTCTGTCCAGCTACAGAGCGTTTAAATGTTCAATGCGCATTGGTTCCCTGATCCTTTTACACAAGGAGGTGATTATTTTCCGTCGTTGCACAATCCACAGCGAGCTGGTCAGCGGTGCCAGGTTGGACATGTTCCCATCCAATTAAGTTCAACTTAATGAAGCTCTGTGGGGATAAACGACCTTGGGTAATTTCCTTTGTCTTCTCCAGGCAGGATTTTGATCTGAGAAGGTGTGTTTGTAATTACCCCATGATGGGTCGTAGTGCAACAAATTAATACTGACTGGACTCTATTTACAAAGTGACGTGAGTGGCCCAAGTGGCCCACATTCAGAAGACGGGCGAGGCAATGTGTCATGAATAAGAAGCCTGTTAGAAAACAAGCCTGCCATTTACAATTGTTGGGACGTTTGACAATTGCGGATGTCTGCTTTTTGAAATGGTTGACGTTTAGCAACACATTATACTCATTTATTTTGGTTTAGTTATAATTGGATGCACATGACTTACATGACGTAGCCGAATCTAAATTTACAAATCCATGTGATGTGATGAGGGCATAAACACCCCCCCCCCTCCCTTTTTTTTTTTACTGCTTCAGCAATGCATGTTTTATACCAGACAGTGTTTACTTATTGGCTTCTGTAATTATTTCTTTGCTTTTATCTCTTAACACCTTTTTATCTGGTCTCTTTATAAGGGTTTTAGAGAAAAGTGTACAACCTAAATATTTATTAAGTAGCTTAGCCACACCCACTCAGTAAACAATATCGACATACTCTGGTGAGAGACGACTTCTCTTTCTTTCCAAGTACTGCAATTTAGAAGACGGCTTGCAAAGTGAGTCTTTTGTAAGGTAAACCCTCATTAGGGTTTTTTTTTCCTCTGTGGTTTAAGAAGAAACTGCCAGCAGCATCCAATCTATTTTCGCTAATGTGTTTCTTGCTATTGTAATTTGTTCTGTGACAATCCATGGATTCACTGTAACCTAAAACAATTAAGCAATGTCACATGAGAGGGAGTGCTGTTGTGCTGAATATCAGTACTGACAAGTGGAATATTGCTTTTATACAACAGTTCCATGAATGGCATTTATTGTCAACAGATTATAATTTGTTTGTTCATTTAACCAGTTATTTTGTTCCGTCTTCACATATCCTTGGAACTAACTAACCCTGACCGGTGGAGCTAATTAACAGCGGTGAACAACAGTTGTTTAAAATTCTTACCGGTACTACATACAGTATGTAGCCAAAAGGTGGTGGACAGTCCTGTAAATCTCATATGCTTCTTTTTATATTTCCACGTATTTTGCTTATTTTGGGAGTTATCAGCTCTGGTACTTAAACTTCTGGGTTGAATCTTAAATAGCGTTCAATGCAAAGCTAGTTCACTGTATGGTGAAGGTACAATCCCTTGTTCCACACACCAATTAATGCCCTTGATCAGGGGTTGGAGAGGGATTTGTGATTCAGCCTTGTGTTAGAAGCTGGTTAACCGTGACCCTTCCAACGTGAACAGTTCAGAGGCAATTCAGAACGACGTAGAAGCAATTACTAGGAGACAACGTGTTGTTTAAGATGCCATAACGTTATCAGATGTGTTTTATTGCTGAAAGTGGTGCTGTGAATGGTTTTAAATGTGGGTTTTGGCAGGAAGCTGCTCTCTCTCTGGTGCAAAACAATAAACTCCATATAAAAAAAAAAATACTGATATTTGTTTTAAATCTGATAAATCCAAAAACAAGATAAATATCAATCCATTAACAACGTTTGGGGTCAGTAAATAAGTAGTATATATGAATGTGCGCATGTGTGTGTGTGAATGTTGACCGGAGGTCCTACCACAGTCGTAAAAGTGGGAATAAATACAATACAATGGTCACCACTGGCCTCCACGGTCCCTAGTTGGACTACGGAGGTCCCTAGATGGATGGATTGATGAATGGATGGAAGAATCAGGATGAACTGTTTCTCTCCAAGTTAAGATGTATGTTATGCAATTGGGAAGCCCAGTTCTATCAACAACAAAAAAAGCAAAAAGAAAAAGAAACATCTTTGCATTAGAGAAGAACATGCCAATGTGAATGTGAGTACAGTCAGCAGTGCACAACCATCATTTTTATGAGCTCATTGTCAAAAAATCCTCTCTAGTCAGGATTGTCAAGTGATCCTTGACCAAGAAGATGAGAATTTTATACACAGTAGAACTATAGCTCACGTATTATGCCTCGTAGGTACATGAGAAATTAATTTCACAGCAATTCTTGTTCAGGTTAACGACAACAGCTACAGTTAACACAAAGGCACGGTTCGTTTTTTGGTACGTGTCCTTGTGGCACATATTTGAAATATCTGTGGCGACTAATAGGAGGTTACAGGTTTATAACGCTTAGAGCATAGAGAAGATGCAGGATATAATTTTTGTGAAATTTGATCATCAAGTGTAAATATATTTGAACAAAATGTCCACTTGTGAAGCGTGTAAATCAAAGAGCTAATGAGTTTAAGTCTATATTTTTAACTATGCATCCATCCATCCATCCATCCTGTGTAGCATCGTAGGGGGTTTGGAGCTTGAGAGCTACTACCAAGCACACACACTCAATCTTACACTATGGGCAATTTGGAAATGCCAGTCAGCCTTGGACTAACTGGGGAAACCCGGAGTACGTGGAGGAAATGCATCAACGCATCCACTATGACGGGAAAATTCAAACCCCACGTATGGAGGTGCGAGCTGACAGCGATGTAATTTTCTACAAATATTTATTGAATATTAATAAAGCACCGATATTCAGGTCAATCAGAGAACATTGTCACTTGCAAGTGGTTTAATCCGTGCAATCCGTGTAAACCAGCTGAACTAAATAATAAAAAAGGCAGTGTGACAGAACATTGCAGGATCAAATCCTAGCAAGCATGACGAGAAATATTTGCCATATTTTTAAGAAGAAAGGGCGGGGCTCCGCTCTCGCCTATCAATCACAGCTGACGTTAGCTCCTCGAGTGCCAGCTCATGCGTGGGCGGATGGGGCTTTATTCTCTGAGTGTGGTACGCCACCTCCTGGGGTTGCATGAGCAGCGGTCCACTGGCTTTAAGTGCCTCGGAGCCTCATGTGCTTCATGTGATGGCCTTCACCCACTTTGGTTCAGCTGTCGCATGATAGCGGGGACCTTACCGGAGGGTGGAATGGAATCAAACCGAATGCACAGAAGCACATAATCCAGGCATTTTATTCCAGTCAGGGTCGCAGTGGATCCAGAGCCACATGCACAAACAGACACACACACACACACACACACACACACGTCACACATTTCTACACTCATTCACATCTAGGGGCTATTTAGTGTAGTTCACCTCCTGGCATGTTTTGAGAGATGGAAGGAAAGTGGAGAAAAAAAAGATTTAAAAAACTCCATATCGGGAACACGTACAGGATCTTCATGAGTAAGATGGATAGATCCTGACATGCTGGACATGCATGCATACTTGCATAAATTATTGATACTGTAGCACAACGCTGTCTGTATACATAATTAATATCGCTAAGGGGTTAATGGGATCAATAACGGAAATTGCTTTGCATTTTTCCTTAATGTTGCGACATAGCAGACAGTATGATATATAAATATGGAGTTTTTATTTCGCTCAGTGTCACTTCAGCTCACGGCACTGCATACGCGTAATTAATAGAGAATATTTTCAGACCATGAATTAGAGCGCGATGTTAAGTATCAGTCTCCTTGTCTTCCTGTTTTTACGAGGACACGCACCCAAGAGGACACGAGAGATAAATGACAAGCGTATCGTTGGCTGTTTGCTTAAGGACAGCGTGACCGAAATGACGTGAAAGTCAAGGCTAATAGGTTTTGTGCGGTCTAATTATTTCATGCGCTTAAACTTTTAGCAACGTAAATGGTGATGAGTGCGCATTATATATTTACACCCGCCAATTATATACTTAATGTTGTGACTGTATTTGGAAGGGGCGGAGTAGACGGTTAGCTGGACTTCCATTCATATCAAACCTGATTATGTAAAACTGAATGATGCAGGGTTAATACGTTCAAGTCAAACCGGGACTTTTGATGACTTGGTGATTACGATGGGCTGTGAGCGGTCATTTACATCAGTTTAGCTAAAATGCGAACTGTACGTGCTATTTTTTGCTAATTATTTTTGAATTTGATTGAACTACATCCTCCACAGGATCAAACCCGGACCCTGGAGGAGCGAGGCGACAGTGCTAAGCCGCTATGCCACCGCGCTGCCTGGTCATACCATTATAGCTTAATGTAAATTCAGCTGATGAGTTGAATTAAAGATTCACCCCTGTACAGGAAAATATAGCTATCGAGGGCAAAGCTGTTTTTGTGTACCAGGCTGCAAATGTTTATTTCTGTTGTAGAGTCTATGGGCATTGAGTCAGTGTTGGAGCCTAGTGGTCATTCATGCAAATGCACATTTTGGCACTCATTTTTTCAGTTACCCCTTGACTGTAGTGAGTATTGGAAAGAAAGTAAAAAAATATATGAAGGTAATATTGCTGCAAGGAAGGCTATTACACACCTCTGCATGCACATCATCAGCTCCTCAAAGTCAGATACCAACTAATGCTCGAAGACTCTGCTGGATGTTGACGTCGGATTTCTGAGAGTTCCGCCTTCATCCCGAGCGCCGGATAGCTAAAGCAGGTTCCGTTGGTTGATATGAGCGCCATGATGGCTTTCCGTGATCTCCACTGCACTGACACACTCTCGGTTTCTCCTGCTGTCTGTGGCATGTAAATCTTCTTGCCTTGGACAGCTTGTCCTTATGTGATTCCTGGGTAATGAGGTGAGACTTCGAGAGTCCACAGCCTTTTGTCCAATAGCTTTTGTGGAATAATGAAATCCCTCCTCGCGTCGATAAGGTTTATTACAGAGATGTCTCATGTGCCGGGGATGATGAGATGTATTTTCAATGCAGCAACCAGCGAGTCTTTGTGAAGGAGATATACAGAGTTTTTTTTTTTCCCCTTTAGATGGCAAAATCAAAGGGCTTTTTACTGCTTTGTGCTTTTGTGACTCCTTTTAATATGCATTATATTTCTCATTTATTGCTTTATATTATATAATATACAGTATATATATATATATATATATATATATATATATATATACACACATTATAGGCCTTATTTCAGCAAAGATTTGGCTTTAATATTGTCAGTACGGCTTTATTACAATATGACCGGTCAGTCACACTTACACAGATATGTGTGAGATGACAGTATTTTTGGAGATCAGTTTCTTTAAATTAATGTCGGATTCATTTCCTGAATCTTCATGCACGTCTTTTTTATATCGTTCAGCCAGTAAAGCTGATTTTTTTTTTAAAAATCTTGTCTACTTGTCTGTTTTTAATAATATGCAATAAGAGTTTCCCAGTATCTTGAATTCCTATTGTGACAATAATTAATGACGGATTAGATTAAGACGCGTGCTTAAAAAAAGACAAATCTTAATCACCCGACAAAGCAATATTTTGTAAACATGACACTTCCTGGGTGTTAAGGGTTAATCCTGTGAATGAGTTACATGCATTTGTCTAAATAATTAAAAAAAAAAAAAAAAAAAAGCAGTGAAAAGCTGAAATATTAATGCTACTTGAACATTTAATCTTTTAATACAAGCCCATGGAGATGGTTCTGCCTGAACCCAGGATTATTCCTACTAAAGTAAATTAATTTTGTAATTTCTAGGATGAATTTTAGAGTTGCAGAACTGCGCCGCTCTCTCCTCTGACTTCATTTTAAAGTTGCATCATACTGTATGTGTTTCCAGGTAAAACTATTACATTTGTAATTCTATTGTTTCCCCATGTTGCGATAAAGAATGCATTAAAGGTCCCATATTTTACGTTTTTGTGTCCTTTAACAAGTTAACACACATCTCAGGACTCCCCGAATGAGTGCATGCGTGTGTGTGTGTGTGTGTGTGTGTGTGTGTGTGTGTGTGTGTGTGTGTGTCTGTGTGTGTGTTATTGCTCCTGCTGAAACACACCTTAGATTTTTTCATACATTTTTTCATACTCCGTTTATTTCACTCCTCCTACAAATACGCTGTTTCGGTGTCTACTGTATGCAAATAAGTTACTTCTAAGCCACGCCCCTTTTGAGAACAGCAACAAGTCGTCCAAAATAGGCCATGACGTGTCCAAAACATACAATAATCTCCTCTGAACAGCTGATATTGAGATGTATATCCGCTACTTCTGCTCTGCAAAGCTTCATAACGGCTCTAATCTGAGGTGCTGGTTGAGGTTAATTGGTGATTTCCGAGGCTGGTGACTCTAAATGAACTTCTCCTCTGCAGCAGAGGTACACGTTCTGGTCCTGCGTTCCTGGGAAGGTCTTCATGAGAGACAGTTGCATCATGGAGCTTGATGGGTTTTACAAATGCACTTGATAATACTGTTCTTGTAAGAACTGTTCCAAAACATCTGACCAATATTGTTGGACCAGAATGCAGAAAATAAATCCAAACTATTGACATAATAGTGTCTATTATCAAACATTATACTTTTTACAGCATTTAAATACACAATGCATAGAGGAAGACTAAGCAAATTAATAATATGTAATGTATAAAAAATAAAATAATATTTGTTTTATGATGTCACAAAAGGTCACATAGATTTTGTTGTTGTTGTTGTTGTTGTTTAAAATGGAATAAAAACATAAAAATAAACATATTTAAAACCAAGAAAGTAAAATGTTAAATATATTCTAGAGTTTAATGTTCAGGTGTCACAGCGTTTAAGTGGTTGGTTCTGTCGCCTCACGCCTTCAGTGTTCAGGGTTTGAAACATCTTGTCCTGGTGCTTGATGTGTTTCCTTCTGGTTCTCCAGTTTCCTCCCACAGTGCAAAGACATGCAGCGTAGACTGATGGGCATTTCCAAATTACCTGTAATGCAAGTGTGTGTGTGTGTGTGTGTTTGTGCCCTGTCATCCTGCCTTGTACCTCCAAGGATGCCTGAAATAGACACCAGACCCCCTGCAATGATCAACAGGATAACAGGAAAGATAATGGATGGATGGATTTAACATTCCTGATTCTGCACTATATTTCTCGATCTTTATTGAAGTGTGACATCGTCCATGTTAACTGCTTTGTCTAATCTCTTCTGTTGAATTTATTATTATTATTATTATTATTATTATTATTATTATTATTATTTTGAGTTAATCTAAAGTGGATCATAATGTTTGTACAGTACAAACTTGTGTACTGTAGTCTGTACCAGCTCGGGTGCCCTCAAAGAATCAAGGCAAAACGGAGATGTAGAAAATAATGCATTGTTCAAATGTATGGTACAATTCTACCATTCACTAAAGTAATTAAACGTTTGTATAGAAATTTCTAAAGGTCATTAAATAGAAACCAGTTTACTCAGACTTTTGGGCCGCACAAAATATTATGTTTATGATATAACAAATCAGCGTACAAGCATATGTTTGAGTCTTTACAATTAAAGTGAAGCAGTTTTGCTCAACTCCAGGGTCCAGGTTCGATTCCCGGCCAGGTTCCATCTCTGTGTGCATGGAGTTTGTATGTTCTGCCCGTGCTTGGTGGGTTTCCTCCGGGTTCTCAGGTTTCCTCCCAAATAGCCTGAAGTCTGAATGTCTGCGCCCTGCGATGGATTGGCACCCTGTCCAGGGTGTAACCCCGCCTTGTGCCCTAAGTCTCCTGGGATAGGCTCCAGGCCCCCCGTGACCCCGAATACAGGATTAAGTGGTATAGATGATGAGTGAGTGAGTGAGTGAGTAGTTTTGCTCACACTCTGAGTGGATGTAGTTGTATTAGTAATACATTGTTTGTTATTCATTCCCCGTGTTTAATTAACATCAACACTTTACGAATTACGCCCGAGATACCAAACACATTCCCGTCGTGAGGGTTTAAAGCACGTTTTAAGCTTAACCAGGATGCGATCCAGTAAACCGACGTCTCTCCCTCGGTCAGTGCATCATGATTCGGCTTATCTTCCCTCTCTAAGATTTTCGCATGTACATGAAATAAAACTCATGAAACGCTTTTTAGGGAATATAAAGGTACAAAGACATATCAAAGTGTTTTTTTGTTTTTTGTTTTTTTTTCTTTTCCTTTGCGTTTTGCAGCATTGTAAGCAACAAAGAGTGTTTATGCAAATTTATGTTTAGTGTAATCGTATTGCAGAGTGCCGTCCGGTGTGAACTCTACACTGATTAAAAAGTGTTTGGTGGCATTTTACGTTTCCTCTTTGCAGAATCTGGTATTGTTGACTTGTTTTTTTATTTCAGCTCAGTGTTTCTTCGGCGTATATTATAATGAACCCTAGAGATGAAAGTAAGTACACCATCGGGAAAAAAACGCCACTAAAGGGACATGCAAAAACAAACAAACAAACAAACAAACATATATAGATATACATATATATATATATATATATATACACACCCAAACCATTCACATGGATTTTTACAGAACCTTTACGAGGAAGCGTAGATGTGCATATTAGCTATTTCATTTCATAATAAATTGTGTTTTGACATGGTTTACAGGTAACGCAGGTTTCTTGGAAGACTTTTATCTTTTTTTATACATTTATTGTTATTCTTTGAGGTAAAATATAAGCTGAAGACATCTTTCATTCGGTCGCTGTGAATTTGATGTATGAGATATCTGAAATATTGGCACAGGGGGGGAAAATGACATTTTTAACCAATTCTTAGGAAGATTAAAAAGTTGGCTGGAAATCGTAAACTTCTGGTGAATGATGTCTGAACTAAAGCGTCCTAATGCTCATGCGCAGAAGATGAGACGTGCCTGAGACGTGTCACTTAAGCAGCAACATGAACATACAGTAAGACACTTGTTAAAAAACAAAACAAAAAAGAAAACATGCAATCGAGGCGCAGCACCAAAGCGTACATGTTACTGCGAAATGTTTTGTCCAATGAGAGATATTCTCATCAAAGCAGTATCGCACTATCGCGCGTATTGTAGAGCGCGTTTCAGTAATGATAAGCAAATGGGGAGATGATCTCATGTGCCGAAGAGAGAACATGACTTTAATATTTAATAAACATCATTAACGGAATGGCTACCTCAATTACTAGATTGCAAGCCTTCATAGTGAAGCAAAGAAAAGCCTTCAGTATTGGGGATTAAATAATGATAATATTATTATAAACATAATAATAATAATAATAATAATATCCTAACAGCGGAACAACAGCAAATATTATGTTTAAAAAAAGAATGCATGTTTATTTTCCTGAGACAGATTTAACCAGTTGTAGGCTGATTTGCGTTTGTGACATCATTAAGGAAATACACCCTGTATCAGTTCCGTGACGGCTGATTTGATTGATGTCACGATGCTGAGTACTGTACATGTGAGGACTGTTCAGTACAGTATATGAGGAATAACACACACCATGGCATGATCTTAGATGAAAAGAACAAGGTGATTTAGTGAAAGTGAAGCAGATTTACTGTTTATTATTGTTCTGTAATAATAATAAAAGAAGTGCGCCTTTATTACCTTACACCGCAGCGAATTCCCAATGATTACACTTCGTAATTAATAACAGTACAGATATAATTGATTTTTGTTACATTAAATGTGGGGAAATTTTGTGAAATGGCTCGTCATCGTCTGAACATCACGATAGACTTGATGGCTCCGTGTAGCGTCATTAGAGACTGTTGTTGCCTTAATTATGCAACTTTATGAATCTTTTGTCGGTAGGGTCCGTTTTTCGATTCAGCAACACGAGCCATGCATTGCCACGGTTATTACATACCTATCTCCAAGAAGCGACTATATATCAAGCAGCTTGAAATAAACAATACGGCAAGCGTACATTTTAATTCAAATGACCTCCAAAAATCAAATCGTATCAAATCAAATCGAATTGACTGTCTACCTGTGATTCACTGGGTTTTCTTTTGGATTGCTACATTTGTCGATCTGTAAAATGCGTAACTGATTTTAATTGCGCGGTAGATGAAGCTAGCCATTTTCCTAGCGTTCTGTTCGAACCCTACAGTAGCTGCGTAGTGGATAATGTGACATCTGCTTTTATTCACGAGAAAAAAAAACACAAATAATGAAGCAGTTCATAGTGTTCATAACGAGATGATGCATAATTAATGTTTATGTAAATATAATCTGATTAAGAGTCGGAAAAAATACAAACAGTTTACAGAGGAATGTATATATCTTTTCATCATACGTATGTATATAGTGTACATATAGTGTATGTATTAGCTCCGCAAAGATGCGCTCCAGAGTTTTTTCCACAGTTTTTTCCAACTGCCGAAACCTGGTAATATATACTTTTTCATGCGTTTTAACGCTAATCTGTTAACAACAATAAAATTTACAAATTTTTTAACATTAATATTAACGTAAATCCAGTTTAATTTCCATATAAAATATAATACCAGAGGAAAAACGCGGCCTGGGATGGTTAATTATTATTGTATTTATCCGCCTTAAATCAAAGAAAACGCGCTTGCATGAATGACAGTACCTGCAGGGGCAACATCAGTGTTTTACCTTATAGCACTGCGCGAGACACTGCGGTACTGTACCTTTACATTCTTTTACTTTTTTTTTCTAAGGATAAATATTTTAAATTAAAAGTTTGAAATGAAAGTGTTTTGGGAGCATATAAAATATAATGAGGCATTTATAGGCGGTTTTTCACAATTCGTTTAAGGAATTTAACCGCTACGAATTTCGGGGGTTGACTTTATATATATATATATATAAAGTCAACCCCCGAAATTGCATTTCACTACATTATATATATATTATAGGCAGTTACAAAGTTACAACAGTTACAAAGTTACAAAGTAACGTGTTAGAGTACTCGGATTTCTTTTTTGATGTAACGAGTGATCTAACGCGTTCGGTCCGCCATACAAGTACTCAGTTATTTTGTTACTTTTTCAAAAATGTAATCCGTTATTCAGACAATTTTTGTAATCCGTGAGCCAGACAGCAGTCACTCCCAATCCATTAATATGTGTGTGAGAAAGTCGTCCTACAAGCCCCGCCCCCAATACCCCCCCCCCCCTCTGTTATTCCTGCTGTTATACCCCTATCTCAGCTCTGCAGTTTGTCTATGTGAGGACCGACGCGCGGAAAGATGGAAACCTAATCACAGCGCCAAAACTCGCGGTGAATCATGATGACCCGTACTTACGGCCACCGCGCGAAACCGTGTAGATGAGCTAGGGGTATTAGTAGTTAACAGATTACGGGCCAAACGTCGCTGAGAGATGATGGGAGAATAATTATAAAGGTCTCGGCTAAAACAACATGCATGAGGAAGGTTTTCATTTTCTGCAGTGAAAAAGTACACGAATTGGTTACTTTTATCAGAAAGTAACGCAGTAATGTAACGGATTACGTTTTGAAGACAGCAATTTTGTAATGTAATTCGTTGCTTTAAAAAGTAACGTCTCCCCAACACTACTTATAGGCACGTATATCATTTTGATCGCTATGGTAGGACCATGGAAGAAAGCCACCAAGCTCAGGGAGAACATGCACACTGACCCCGAGGTGGGAATCGAACCCGGACCCTGCAGGCGCCAGGCGACAGTGCTAACCACGACGTATCCACTATAATGCCTTTCTGACTCGCAGGCAGATGACCTGTACATTAAAATAAACATGTCTTATTTATTAATCACCACAACCTCCTTATGAATGCCACAAACATTTCACACAATAACGCTGCTTAATTTGTGTTCAGTACCAAATATTAACACCTGATTCATGAGCCGTGTGTTCATTGCCTGGTTTAGAAAAAAAGAACATCTTATTAATTGTGATCCAGTTTCTCTGTAACAAGGTCATGCAGTGTGACGTCAAAGCGAGTGCCTCTGTCTGAATGAGTACAGGGTCAAGAGATGATCTTAGACAGATGTACTAAATAATATTACTACAATTTAACCAGCAAACCTTTTATATTATCTTGTCTGATCACTAATAAAATCCTAGACGTGGCGATCAGCATCCGTACTGAAAGAGAACTTCCCGTCGCGTCGTGCCGTGCCATGGATCTGTTATCCACACCATGCCTCATTTACTGTATACAGTCCAGCTCTCCGGCTCTGTTCTTCCTGGCTCGCTGAGGCTCATCTTGGTCCCCCGAAGCAGTTTCCGAGGTCTGTAGATAATTGCCTTAATTGGCATGTAAATGAGGCGTGCGGGTTGCGTAAGACCACTTTAGGACCAGCCCTGTAAGCAGGAGTCTTAAGTATTATCAGCTCCACCGGAGTCGAGCGGCGTTCCTGTTCATGTGAAGCCGTGAGACGAGCCTGGGGAATGCTGGGAAAAAAAATAAATATAATATATAATCCTCGCCGCAAGATAATGTGCTTTGACATCAAGTATCCCGAGGAGGAAAAACAATTCCGCGGCGCGGCGTGAGCCCGCTACGGCGATGTACACGAGTGTGGACTTGAATAAGCTGCACAAACGACGCAAATTGTAGCAGAGAGAAGATGTCAGCTAGCATCCTGCACCGTATAGCTCACACTACATCTCTGTTCTTCCACAAGTACAGGAAGTAAACGAACTGGGTATTTTCCCAGGCTGTGCTGCATCCCCGTCCCGTAGTGAGGACGCGAAGGGAACCCATCCATGTTGGCGTCGCTCAGACTAGACTGCTGCGTACTGTACACTGGTCTCCGAATTGAAGTGATGATTCTGATGTGAAATGAAAATCTCAAGACAGACACAACACTCAGCATATGAATCGAGCTGAATGGGGAATCGGGGCCGCGGTTCCAAGAAGTAGATCACAGTGTACCCACGTGCCGCTAAAATGCCCAGCGCGAAGCTCGTCTCGCTTTGTAAAAGGATTGCTCTTTCAACAGAGCGCAGTCATGGCAGGAAGAGTCTGAAGGAAGGCTGAGGAGCTGGTTGTGTGTTTGGCAAGGCTTTGCTTGAAAAACGTGCAGCGTATTTGTCGGTCCGCGGTAAATTTCGAAACGCAAAGAAATTGTTTTATCCATACTGCTTTAGCAGTTTGTAGTAATAATAATAATAATAATAATAATAATAATAATAATATATTTCCCACAGCCTTGTGACCCCGGAGTACTTCCTCCACTCCCGTTTTGGGCACATCTTACTGTTTTCCCTTCTTCTAACACCCCTAATTCAACTAACGAGCTGATTAACATCCCTTCCCGAGCTGAAGTGAGCGTCTTAAAACACTATAAAGTGCAGAACGTAAGCGAACATGAACATGATGCTCTGGCCGAGGATTTTTTTGTTCCCCCCGTGCATTTGGGTTTCCTCTCACAGTCCGAAGCCTTACACGTCACATTCATGGTTGTGTAGTGAAATGCAATTGCAACAAACTCCAGGCTGTGCACATTTTTAAGAAAGAAAGGGAAAAAAAAATAGGAAGAAGAAAACTAAAAGAATAAATATGTACAAAATTCATAGAAGACTATGAAGTGAATTATATCCAGTGTAATATAAAAATAATAAAAAATATATACTGGCCTATAATTGGCGGCTACCAATTCCACGTAGTGTGTGTGTATGAGTGTGTGTGTGTGTGTGTGTGTGTGTGTGAGGATCGCTCCCCTCTCCATTGTGTTCAGTCTTTTTAGTCAGCGGATCTCACCTGGTCGAATCAAATTCACGTCCCGAGATGTAACGGAGACGGGAACGCGTTCAGAGGGCGTGTGTCCATGTCCGAACGAACGCTGACAAATGTGTTGCGAAATCATCAGCTTCATAAAGACTCTTCTTAGAGTTCTTAGAACCTGTCTAGATGTCTGTAGAAAAAAGACTGCTGGATCTGTGCTGTAGAGTGGGAGATATTCAAACATTAATATTCATATAGCGATGGAGAAAAAGAGGAAACATGTCTGCTGTAGATTGGGAAATGTGTTGAGACGCTGCGGCGTACTGTACAGGGGTTGGCGCTGCGATGAGCTCGCGCGCTGGTCTTTCCCGGAGCAGATTGTGTGAAGCGTGTGTGGAGGAGGAGGTGTTAGCGCTCATCACAAACAACAGGGGGGAAAAAATGTGCGATTTATTTTTATTTATAAGAACAAATCCCGCTGGGTTTTTTTTTATTTTTTTTTTATATATGCAAAAAAATGCTGAGCGCTTTTAAACAGCTAAACCTTAAACATTGTTTTTCATGCATGTGCACCGAGACGTTTCGTTCGAAATATAAAAGGTCCGACGGTCAAATTGAAAGATATGAACTTCTGTGTCCTGTGATGATTTTAACCGTCCCGTGTATGTGTGTGTGTGTGTGTGTGTGTGTGTGTGTGTGTGTGTGTGTGTGTGTGTGTGTGTGTGTGTGTGTGTGTGTGATTTTCTGTAGGTGATGATGACCGGGACACAGATCTCTTCCTGTGTGACACCAACACCTGCAAGTTTGATGGCGAGTGTCTCAGAATCGGGGACATTATAACCTGCATCTGTGATTTCAAGGTGAGCGTGTGCTCTCTCTCTCTCTCTCTCTCTCTCTCTTTTTGTTTTTTTTGTTTTGACCTGGTACAGAGTAAACCGAGCAGACTGAACCATCTGCAAGCAATCAGAAAAAGTGTGATTTTTTCTTTCTTTCTTTCTTTTTTTTTTTTTTCCCCCAGGATCACCCTTTTAATCACAGGCAGTTTACAGGATTATAAACAAACCAGACTCACCTGGAAGCATTTATTTCTTTCTTAACTGAAAAGTGTTAAAGATAAAAGAACAGGATCGCTGTCTCCTGCAGACACACAGTAACTCAGATCAGCGCATTCAGATGACTGTAAACGGTATTTGGGACGGTTCTGCTGCTTTCTTGACTAACGAGCTGCGGTTTTATCTTCGTCTGGGAATCATTAAGGATGTGATATTATGACGATACCTAGGTGCTGATTTGTGTTGTGACTCTGTACAGTGTTTCCCACACAGAGAGCTCATACTCAGGTGGGCCGCCGCCGTGTATTGACACCCGCTCAAGAGTACAGATTCACCCCCCCCTTTTTAACAATCTGTTCGATGCCATCCGCGATCGATTAACTGGTAGCGGACAGTCCCATCTCGCGCCACCGCTCCCGTCCCTGTTTATTCTGCTAACGCGAGAGCGGCGTACTGAGAGGCAGGTAATGCAGGGGATGCCAGCTGCCGAAAAAAGGAATAAGAAGGCCGCACTGACGGTCGCACATGATGGTCTCGGCAGAGAAATACATTTTCACTCGGTGAACGCGCTCGTCTTGAGGATTAACCCTTAAAACTCACACATCCGTGCTGCAACACAGCATCGGTCAAGACCTACTGTATATATATATATATTAAAAAAACATCCAAAAACAATCCTAAAAAAACATGTGATATTATGAATCTGTTGTATTTCTTCGCCTATTTGACCCTTTTTTTCTTTTTCTTTTTTTTTTGCTCTAACTGTTTGTACAGTGAAAAAAAAAGGATATACTGTAATGTTACTCTATATTGCGCAATCCTGAGCCTTATATTAAACTAATACTATGTTTTAAATGTATTAAAATATATTAGTACAATAAAAGGCTACAAAATGCCCCGTTGTGTGTCAGGGAGACCTGCTCTGACAGACAGCGCCATCTCTGTACACTAAAGAGTGTTTATCATCTCACTCTTCACGTCCGGGTGGATGGAGGGGACGGTCAGTGGGACGGGTCTCTGGAATGTCAGATTGATAGAACTATCAAATAAAACTAAATATTGTGTTGAAGGTCATGTGTATTTGTTGTTTGCGGTTTTTGTATGTAGGAGACCGATTTTGTGCTGGCATTCACACGTGGACATTTCACACACTGCTTTAAGTCTCACAATTAATATTAATTAATAATATTAATTAATTAATATCCAAATTTTATATATATATATTTTTTTTTTTTACTTTTTGTCATAGTTTGTTACAATTCTAAACAATCTTTGCAAATAATACCCTTCTACCTCTGTATGCTGTGCAGTGTGAACAGTTTAGAGATCGCCACCTGTAGTCTGATAGTGGAACTGCAATATAAATATAAATATTTAAATATTGAATATTGAATTGAAACTTCATTTTAAAAAAGATTTTGGAGTCAGTATGGCGATGCATGAATTGTAAAAAAAAAGAAAAGAAAAAAAGGAATCCCTGTCTATACACGTACTTTGCTTTACGCGTGACCCGGTTCATTCTTTTTATATATCCTGCTGAAAAAAAAATAGAATGAGCACTTAGTCCCAGTTTGACTTGAACGCCCCTCATAAGTATGGTTTTCAAAATGTTCACTTTTTTTGTTGTTGTTGGATTGGTATATTTTATTGCAAATTCTGTCATAGGCTCCTTTTCCTTTGGCTGGGATTTTTGCAGCGTCGTTTTTTTTTTGTTGTTGTTGTTGTTTTGTTTTTTTTTCACAGCAAATATTGGCAAACTGAATTATCCCTACAGCATTCGATGTCACGCTAATTGTAAGTGCAGAGTGCTAATTGTAAATTCGCATGCTGCCGTTTTTACGTCCAACTGACTTCAACGGGTTGTTGTCTCATCAAAGGAAGGGCGCTAGCACTCCTATTCAATTTAGCCTTGGCTTACATTCGACTGTGGAATCTGAAAGGAGGGAGTGTGAGCGGAAAAAAAGGAAAAGAAAAAAAAAAAAAACAGGGGGGTAGAGACAGAAAGAGAAGGAGAGCCAGAGACATCCTTAATAATCTATTTGAATTAAGTCTAAATGAAAATGGATTACCGCGCGTCTGAAGCACTGAGCAGACGGACACTAAATGACTCAGTTATTTTTATCCCAGCTCACAAGGCATCATTAGTCTCTTTGGTAGAGATAAATAAAGTTACCATTTTAGGGTCTATCTATCTATCTATCTATCTATCTATCTATCTATCTAGATGTCTTTTTTCACGGAGACAAAATAGGTCTCCGGCTGGAGGACACAGGCCGTCGTGTTTTTAGGCAACACTGGGTCACATTGTTTTCATTTCAGAGCCCTGTTACCTCCTGAGGGGCCGAACGCAGCCTTCGCAGTTATCCTGCGCTGCCGGGTTCACATTCTGCAGCTGAGAAGAGCTTGACGTCAGAGGGCTTAAACCGAATCATAGCCCATGTCTTTATTCCATTAAGTGGAGTAATTCATCAAAGGAGGATCCTCTTAAGGGCTGTGTCAGAGTCGGAGCCTGGAGGGACGAGGGTTGGCGAAAAACAGGGGAGGTAGTGAGAGCTTCGGTTCGCTGGGAAGAGGGGAAGTGGGTTTGATCTCGGGGGATGAATAGAGGTCATTCAGCTCCTCATGTCCGTTCAGCAAAGTTTATTCACCTCACACCCAGGCCTTTCAGGCGAGTGCCACATCGCATCGCATCGCACCCTGGCGTCACGCTTGCATGCAGCCCGCCCTTTTATGACGCCTTGTGTCTCTGTAATGGCCTCCTTTCTGGCTTGCATTTTGTTAGTGATGGCCTGACGGGTACTGTACACGCTGCATGTTTTACCCAGAGCATAAAGCTATAGATACAGTAGATACAGTAGATAACCATCAGCCATGCCATTAAAGCCAGTGAGAGGTGACATGAATCGCACTGATTATCTCATTACAGTGGCACCTGTCAAGGGCTGGGATGTACTATACTGTACGTGGACATCGGAATTCAGCTCTCAAAGTTGACGTGTTGGAAGAAGGAAAAATGGACCAGTGTCAGATTTAGTAATGAGTGGCTTGGACCAGGAAACGATTGTTGTAATGATTAGATTACAGGGTCAGAGCATCTCTAAAACACCAGGTCTCGTGGAGTATGCGCTGGTTGGTACCTACCGAAGATGCTCCATGGAAGGACAACCGTTTATCTGGTCGGTTGTGAAAAGGTACTCCAGCACAAATTGCTGGAAAACCTGAATGCTCTCTCTGGTAGGAAGGTGTCAGAGATGGTCCCACACGATGGTTATTTAAGGGATCTACAGTACATAGACCCGTGTCCACCACAGAAAGCACGTATAATGGACCATGGAGCAACAGAAGAAAGTGGCCTCGTCTGCTGGAACACGTCATGTGTGTGTGTGTCCGAGGCTTGCCTGGGGAAGAGATGCACTATGAGAAGAAGGCGAGCCAACGGAGGCGGTGTGATGCTCTATGGGAGATGTTCTGCCGGGAAACCTCGGGTCCTGCCTTTCAATTAATCCGGATGTTACTGAGACTCGTACCACCTACGTACCTGTGCACCGTTACTGACCATGTTCACGGAAACGCCTATTCCCTGATAGCAGTGACCTTATTCAGCATGATAATCCACCCTGACACACTGCAAAAATGGTTCAATGAGGGTGAAGCATGACACAAGGTGTTGACATGGCCCATTCATCCTCCAGATCTCCAGAACTCCAAGACCAATTTACGTCCTAAAGGATGTTCTGTTACCGCAGAACACCTTCATTTTGATGGCCTTGTATAATCATTGTAGTGGAAAAATATAAGCAATGCCAATCATAGCATATTATGTGAGGCACATAAAAACAAGACAGACCCAGAGAAATGAAATATGGATATAAATATTGACTTGTATATGGAGATGACTGGATATTGAGGGACCAAATAAGACGTCTTTGTGGACCAGAATCGGCCAGAAATCTGTGGTCGTCTGTGGTCACTAATTGTAATTGTTTCATTTATTTAATTTTTGTAACCTTGACTAAATCATGCAGAAGAATAACAGCCATCAGTTTGATGATTCAGGTACCGCGCTCACCCTGCCGCCGCCAGTGAGAGACAGGGCTTCACGAGCTGGAGGCAGGAAATCATTCCGTAACTCGTACAGCAAAACATCCTTTAATCATTCCTAATCAACGGAAATGACACAGTTTCGCTTTAACAGCGTGGGTTGGCTTTCTTTTTTTTTTACATTTTTTTTAAAATCTTCCTACATGCAGCATATTTTAATTAGGACATGTTCTCATGATGTGCGAGATAATCACGGACTACATACATACATACATACTCGTTCACGTTCGTGCATATTAAGCACCATCTTTTTCTGCCGGTTCTTTAAATACACCGTATGATCCTAGCCTACACATCGGGCCCGTAATTGGATACGCCAGGATAAAAAAGGAAAGTGGCTGGCAGGGAAATGGGAATTTGCTGCAGCTATTAGAGTGTATTGATCAAATTGTGTTGCTTCATGGCAGGCCTTTGCGTTTACAAGCCTCCCATACGGAAAGGGAAACCGACTAGTTTAAAAGTGTTTAATTGATCTAGAAATGTTTGTGGCCCTTCTACTTTTGCTTTAGTCCTGCTTCTGCATGATGTCAGGTCTTGTTTAGCGTGTCTGTCCGTGAGGCTTCCCGTCACACCTTGTTACCGCCTGCCGAGTTGCTGCTTGAGCTGCATTTGTGATGATTTACGTTATTACGGCTCTCATCTCAGCTTTTAACGCGCTCCGTAATTCATCTGTCTCGCATGCGCTTTGCACTCGCCGCATGATGTCCGTGAGTGCACCGTAAGGGGTTCGGGTTCTGCCCGTTTCGCACGCTGATCTGAGACTTGACGGCACGTCTGTCACTTCTCTTCTGTGTGCGGTGTGGTCTTTGCCCTCTGTCTAGCATGACTGATCAATTTTTGCACTCCTGCACCCGTTCTCTTTGCTTGGCTGCCATTCATACTGTTTTTCCCCGCTTGTCTGCTTGATATACGACTAGTCTCGCTGCCGTGCCGGATGACATACTGCGGGCCTTCCTGTTTACGACGGATGTGGTTTCATTACCGAACCGAGAACTCAAACGCAGAGACAACCGTCCTAACAAGAAGTGCGGCAGAGGCGCCGTCACGAGGCCGAGAACGACGCCATGATCACGTACATCGCCCTCATTCTATAGACGTGCCTTATCTATCAGCGGTATGGCCTTTCTGTGCAGGTTTAAAGCCAGCGCACTATTCCCTGGTGCCGTCTCAGCTGAATGGGTACCAGGGGACTGCACCATTACCGGCTTGAAAGCCGTAGCCATATACTCAGCTTCTCTTTGTATAATAACCTTTTGCCCTGATATCTGCGAAATACAGAAATAGTTCTAAAGGTGCCGTTGTGTCCTTTCAAGATCCCTGCACTTTTGATACGTCTGGGCTTTACCCATCCTTCTCCCATCCTACTGTTTTTCTTTTCTTTTCTCAGCATGTTTTTTTTTTTTTTTTTTGCTAGGGCTTTCAGTCTTCCACTCGTATATTTTTTCACCCTTCAACAGCCCTCTTAATAGCTGTAGCTTAAGACGAACGGCCGCAATTGTACCGAGACGTCCCTACAGGGTATCGCTGTGTCGTCCATGAAAGGTTAACTTCCACCGATGCATTACAAATGCAGCAATTAAAATCAGGGCGGCCGTTCTCACAGATTAGTACGTGCGCCGTGCCGATTCTGTGTGAGCTGAATGAGAATCCGGAGTAACGGATCCACCTGTTATTCATCCTTACCTCGGATATCTTAAAGGATTATATATATTTTTCTCTCTCTCTCTCTCTCTCTCTCTCTCTCTCTCTCAGACTTTACCCAGACTGGTCCAGCTTATAGACAGGAGTCTTGGGAAAGAAATGAGAAAGGAGCACCGAGGGGTTGCTGTACAGCGTTAACTCCGGCGAGAGCGTTACCACTGGATAGTAGCATATGTGTCACCCCCACGCAGCTCTCTTCAGCCTGTCAGACACCATTAATGGAGAAGCGTCTCTCCTGACAGGGCCTGGGAGCCCCACGCTGAGCAGAGATTCACTCTAATCAAGAACAGACTGCCGAGCAGTTAAAGACGGAGGCAAGAGCCAGGGTTCTCCCGTCTCTCCACCAGCCTCCAGCCCTCTGCTCCTGTCACAAACAGGCAGCACGCGCTCCTCCAGCAAGGGCGTCCTCGGAATAGGGGACTGTCACTCAGCCGGACGTTGGTCCGAGCGAAGGAAAGAAATATCATGCGGAGAGACGCGCGGCAGATTTCCTTTATTCGCGCAGGTCTTAGGCATATCGCAGCCGATCTCTTTCTTCCCCTCGACGTGACCCTCTTTCACCCACCCTCTCCCAGAGCTGTCATAGATAATAGGCATCTAGGAGAAGGCTGGGCTTGAATTCTAATGTACGAAGACAGAGTCGTCCTCCTGCTCTCTCAGATAAGCGGGAGGCTGAATTTATCACTCGGGAAAGGTACCTTCGTTCCCGTTTCGGGATCGGTCGAAGCCGCCTCGTGTCCGACCTCGAGGGACAGGTTTCGAGAGGTGAGTGATGAGGCAAAGGGCGTTTGGGAACGGAAAGACTAGAACAAGTCTTGCGTGAAAGAATATGAGGAATATTCTTTCTTGCGTCCTTGCGCAAGGTCTTTCTCTCCGCGCTCTTGTCCAAAGTCAAGCTGTCCTCTTGGTTCCGGGCTAATTATCAGACAGGAGGCCTGCTTTTTGTTTTTTTTTGTGTGTTTTTTTTGTTGTTTTTTTGCAATTTTTGGGGGCATTTCAACATGCAACAAGTGAACCAGAAGACGTAAGTCCTATAACCGACTTAGCCGACATCCGGAATTCTTTGTTTTGTCAGGTTTCTCCATGGAGCCTGAACCATCATTGTCCACTACATCTGCTCTGATAGAACCTTGACCTTTTCGACAAAAGGATGTTTTTGTGGAAGAAATCCACAAGTGGTACACCCTGGCAAAGTTTAGGAATGTAATGAGCGCTACTGCATGTCCTAGCCTGCCCTTCATCTCCTCAAGGCTCGGACTCTTGACAGATATATTCTCCTGATAAGGCTCGCATGCTGTTAACCGATACGCACCGGGTAGAAACTGGAAGAAAAATGAGAGGAAGGAGCGCAGACAGTTTGTGTGCTCGCGTGTCTCCTGAACACATGGGGTTAAACCAGCGCTATACTGTATGTGTATGTGCACGCGTGTCCATGACCGCCCATGCTCAGTGTCTCTCCTTTAGCTGTTCTCAATCGCGGCCTCTCACTCACCGAGCACTTTCCACATCACTCCGGGCTCTCATGTTTCTCGGCTCGTGCTGTCTCAGCCATCTTAATGCACCCAGGGGTCAGTTCTCACAAAGGCATTTTGGGTGAGGGAAGGTGTACATAATGTCTAATGATGCAAATGGATTGGATCATGTTGCGCAATGCATAATTAACTCGGTATACCCATTTCCTATCAAGCTGCCGCATCGCGAGGGAAGAAAGAGCCGTCCGGATGAAGACGCTTCTGTTCTTATTCCCTGTCTCTCCATTTCATTCAGGCGGTTCCATTAGCGGGCTGCGGGGTCGGGGGCCGCACGGGACCCTGGGATTAACCCCCGAGGCGAGGCGTCTTGCCATTATAGATACAACGCGATAGGATTTCACGCTTGCTCCCCGACAGGCTTACGAGGAGCGATTATCACACATGGGCGAGGCTCGACAACGTGCCGCTCGTAACCCCGGACTGACTAACCACGACGCAGTCCATGTCAGTAAGCACATTTCAAATCATACATACCCACACGGCAGCGGTATTACACTCGCGGCGTCCTTCTCACCTTGCCCGTGTGCCTTTCGCACAGCTGTGGGAAATTATAGTTCTTTTATATTGGCACCTCTGCGACTGTCTCGGCAGCTCACAGACCTCTAGCTGACCCGACATCCGTGCGATCGCTAGGACTAATGCCTTACAGCAGCTTACACATACTTTCCCAGCTCTGGATTTCTTCTTCTTCTTCTTTTTTTTTTTTTTTTTTTTTATACACAGCTACAGCTACTCCATCCACGGTCTCCCCTGTGTCGGACTCTAATTGCTCGTCTCAGTACACTCTCTCTGCTCGCTGCTTTGTGAAGCAAGTCAGAAAGCGATTCTTCAGCCTCGACACACTCAGCATGAACAGACCGGATCCACTGATCTGCTCGACTTTGGACAAGTGGACTCTTTTCTGCCGATGATCAGATGAGCGGGCGGTCTAACAGACGGATTGATTAACGCGCCAGTGGGAGGCAGGAATGGATTAATTGACAAACGGAATACAAATAATAGATTAAATGAATGAAAGCGCTGACTGATAGTCAGGATAATCCAGAAGAGGTTCTCACACCTAAACACACCATCACATCCCATCACATCATCCGGCTCGTCCCTTTGATCCGCCTGCTCTTTCTAATCACTGAGATTACATATGGTTTAGAGAAAATGTCCCTCTTATAATCAAGCGTGAGCATGACGACCGGCAGCGTGTTAAAAGCAGGGACGCTCTGTTAGACAAGCATCTACAGTATGCTCTCCGGCTGTATGTGAAGGAGGACATGTGAGCCGGAGAACAGCAGCCTGTTGCAAGCAAGAGTCACAGCAGCCCCTGCAGGACGTAACTGTAACTGCTGTATGTCAATCCAGGTGCGTGATGATGGTGTGCACAAAAGCCAGGTGCTGCTGCTGCTGCTGATGATGATGATGATGATGTGCACAGAAAAAGATTCGCATATCATCATGAATATGAAACACATTACATTAGTCATAGGAATTGAGCAGAAATGGTTTGACTTGCATTACGGTATGATGTCCTGATCGGAGAAAGACCTAGAGCACATTTTACATTGATCGTACTCTACCTCTATTTCTCTCTCTCTCTCTCTCTCTCTCTCTCTCTACAACATGAGTCCGATTGCTCAGCAACAATGCTATTTTAAAATAAATAGTAATTAAAATTAAAGTAAAAAAAGGAAAGAACATGGATGCACAGGGACGCAGATCAGCGACATCACAGAAATTTAAACCTGAACAAATGATTAATCAAGACAAATTAATTTTATTGGAATTTTTTTCGGTCGAAACGAAAAATATATCTGCTGTGAAATCCCACACGACGTCGCTTTCCTGATTGCATTTCGATCACAACGGTTTCCGCAGTTAACAGGCTTATATTAATGTGCTTGTTGCTGTTTCCATGGTAACAGCTTACCATTTACTTTAATGCGTTTTATGATCTCCGAGTAATACGTGAGTCAAAAGCGCACACCGGGAAAAAAAAGTGCCGTATTAGGAAGCGACCGTCTTGAATCTGTTCGAGAATTGACTTGTGTTTACTTGTTATCACGTATATGTATTTTTCTATATTGGCTCCTTTCCACTAATAAAATCAAGCGGAAATATCTTATTAAGGCTACAGTATGTCTTATATATTTGGTTCACCAGGAAATCCCAGATCAATTTTGTTATATTTAATATATTATCTTTGTGTGTGTGTGTGTGTGTGTGTGTGTGTGTGTGTGTGTGTGTGTGTTGTTTTAATCATCATTTAATCCATTAAAACGCATATCGGCTGTGTACGGCGAAGTTTTTCGGGGAGTTTTTGGAAACCGTCTCCAGCGACAGAGCTTTGTAACATCAGAGATTAAGCTGTGAGTTTCCAGACACAGGAAAGTCTTCAGGACGAAAGGCTTTGTGCTTTGTGTTAGCGTGACAAGCCGGAGGTTTTATTTATTTATTTTTTTCATGAAAGAGGAAAAAGAAAGGCTTGTTCGTGGAACGACTCTTTATAAGTGGAGCAGAGGAAGCGGCTTAAATCAAATTAAATGGAATAAAAATACAAAATAATAGGTACATATGATGTCTATCCATTCTTTTATCTATAACAAGCTCACACACACACACACACAGTAATACATCACGGGCAATTTGGAGACACCAATCAGGCTGCATCACAAATCGTTGGACTGTCGGAGGAAACGTATGAAACATATAGCGAGATCATGCGAACAGACCACGAGTAAGGTTCGAACCCCCAACCCTGGCGGTGCACAGTGACGGTCAGGACTAACCACTAAGCCACCATGCTATCTATAGAGTGTATAGCACTTCATAACAGTCTCTCCATTACTGAATAATTCACTATAACAGCAAGTCATTAAGATTTTTATTACTCACTTATCATACGTATCATAAGTATTATTCAAGGGTATTATACAGTATATACTAGATGTGCCCGTGACTTCATGCCGGTGGAATTAAATTGCGTGTTTTAAAAAGTCACCATGCTGCCTATAGAGTATCTAACAGTTTATAACACCGTAAATAGACTCTCCATTACTGAATAATTTACCACAACAGCAAGGTTTTACTCACAAGTGTTATTAAACGGTATTACATATATTGCAAATATCTTCAATGTACAGACAACAGACACACCAACTTTAGAGTTTATATATATATATATATATATATATAGGCATGATCTTTTCTACATGGCACCTTATACTTTTATATTCCTCTAATCAGACGGTCACATGATGATGCGACTATTGACATCCATATTATATTATATTATATTATATATGCATATATATATGTATATATATATATATATATATATATATATATATATATAGGCATACTGATACCAGCACTTCATTATGATAAAATATAGCGCGAGCTGACTTTGTTGTGAGTGTTTACCGCTAGGTTGTGCAAAAGGTCACATCCACACCTCTGATGCAACTTAAAGCAATTTGTGGCCCGTGTTCGCGTACAGGATCTGCAGTGAGACAAAGAATAAAACACAGCGGCCGGTCCTGATCACAGACGCGCCTCATTCCCGATCCTGACGCCGATCCCGACCACGTTCACATCCTGGGAGCAACATTTTGCTCGTTTGTATAGTACAGTACATGACTTAAGTCTGTACTGTGCAAAAGTCTTGACCCCCACTCATTTCTTCATACTGTGCTTCCAGAGCCGGTCAATACGGGGCGCAGGGGCGGGGCCCCCCCCTTAAAGTTACACAGGGAAGAATGCTACTTTAACATGTAATTATTTAACATAATAAATATTTATTTTAATAAAATATTATTTATTTGCAAAAAAAAATAAAAAATCTAAACTGTATTACGTTCATTTGTGTTCGTGTACGCGGGGCGCCGGACAAACGAGTGTCTATGTACAGTAGGCACGTAAATGTTTGAAAAGCATGTGACTTGAGGCTGAGCTCTGATTGGATCTTTTCGAATCGTCCTTGGGGCGCAGCACTGTGCGCCTCGAACCCTCCCACTTTTGTTCTTAGCGAATCAATATTGTTTCTAAATATTTGGGCTCACGTGATTGGACCGTTCTCAACGAGTCTTCCAGCACTTCTTACGGCAAGCGGAGCTGCTGACTGGAAGCGATGTGAGTCATGCATTTATTTTATACTAGTAGTAATGATGCTTAAGCACCTGATAAAATGCCTATTTACAGGCGAGTATTAAAAGTCTCCAAGTGTTCAGTCCAGTGCCTATACCAGAGGAATGTTTTTTGTTGACCTATGAATCATTCAAGCATAATAAAAAGCCATCTAATTTAAGTCAGGACACAGGTGCAGATGATCAGGGTGGTGAATGCTGAGTGGTTGGAACAGATGGGAGGGGAAATGAGGACGCTGCCGAGGTTGTTACACGAACAAGAAATTTATACATTGTTAAATCGCAGTAAAATTTTCTTACGATTTCTTTAACTTATTCTACATCATTTAATGTAATAAACAAATGGGGGGGGTCAAGACTTTCGCACAGTACTGTATATCTAACCTGATATTTAGGCCTTGGCTATCCTTCTATCTCGTCCTTGTTACCGAGCAGCTCGTACAGTAACTACACCTCTACATCTCCGGAGCGAATCTGAGTCAGACATCCGAACATCTCCTGGCTTTTATAACGGAGACACTCTTGATGTATTCACCTGGAAACAGATCACTGATTGTCCTCATATCTTCCTATATCTTTTTTTTTTTTTTCCCCCCCAGACTGCTCAGCAGTTCCTTTAGCTGCGGTGCGAACACTTCGCGGCTACACTTCGTAAAATGCGCCGATATTAATAGCCTTAGGGGGGCGAGTATAAAAAGCCTGATTTGCAGGGGCTTGGGAAGTACAGGCGCCTCCCAAGGCACCCCGAGGTGCAGGGGCATCTTTCGCAGCGTTGCATCATGCCTGGTTAAAAGCGAAGCCTGACTGAAAGCTGCGAGCTGCAGGGAGACACAGAAGAGGAGGACGAGGGGTTTGAAAGCCATGTGATGGCAGCGCCTCAATCTCTGGCTCCTATTCTTCTTCTTCTTCTTCTTCTTCTTCTTCTCTTTCTCGGCGCCCGTTTTCATTTTCTCTCTCTCGCACTTCCTTCGCATCTATTTTTGAGACTGGCAAGTCCTCCGTAACTTCTTCTCCTTCTTCGCTCTTTATTTCCTGTAAGATCGCTGAGGCTTTATTCTCCCCGAGCGCCTCCGAGCATTGTTAATTCTACTCTTCCTGGCCGATTCCTTTCATTCTCGCTTTTCTGTCTGTCTAGGTATATCTGCCAATCTGTCTCGCTTTATTCCCCGCTCGCTCTCTCTCTCTCTCTCGCTCTCTCTCTCTCTCTCTCTGGAGACAGAACTAAGTATTTCCTCTACTTGCTCCTTAATTCTGATTAATGGAAATATGCTTCAGGATGTATCGGTTTTCTTAACAGATTTTCCTAATGAGATTCTTGATGAGATCCTTCTCCTATTTTGGGTCAAAATTCATCTCATCCGTCAATCCACTCATATCCCAACTTACTTCATCTTCATTTCTTTCTTCCTTTTTTTTTTTTCCTCTCTACCTCTCGATATTCCATTCAACCGGATCTCTCGCGCCGCTGCCAGACAGCCTTGGCTCCGACTGCGCCCCCTCTACATTATACTGCCTCCCAGCCGATAAAACAGCGGGCACGGAATGGGCTCCAGAATCAATGGGCACGGCTTTTTCTCGCTTCCTTTTCACGCCTGGATGAAGGCCAATACAGTGGCTCGTCCAAACAGCGCGCAGTCTGGGCCAGCGCTGCCCTACATCATCTCCACCTCTCCTACTCACCTTGTGCATGGCGTAGGACAGAGACAGATCTCTTGCTCGCTGAAGCCAGGTGTACCCGTGTGTGGCATTATCATATTCTCCCAGAATACCTGCCCGAGGTGTGGATCTGCTCCAGTTTCCTGAAGGCCACCCACTTTATGTGAGCAAAACAGATGAGTCCTCTCTTGTGCCGAAATGCAGCAGTGCACCGGCGCGATGTGTTTGATTAAAAACACACAAACACACAGAAAAGGTGGACGGTTATACAGGAATAGTCAGTCCTTGAGCTCAAACGAATGCTATCTTTATTTGATCTCGACGTTCAGGACTTCCGAGTCTCTCTTTCATTATGGAGAAACGACGGAAGTTCAAAGCTGCCAGGATATATTTGGGTCTTCCTTCACTGGCTTCATTTACATTCCACACACACACACACACACACACACACACACACCTCACTGTATTCTCTTGTGCTAGCTGTTTACCAAAATGTTATTCTTTAAAAAAAAAAAAAAGAAGAAGAAGAAGAAGAACTAAAGAAATGCTAACCCAGCTGAAATCAGCTCGGAGAGATGTGGGCCAGAGTTCCGCTTTAAAAATAAAAACTCGGTCCCCTCCGGACTTCATCGTGATTCAGGGTCGCCGCGGAACGCGAAGCTTGTATAGCCACATAATCCTTTTTTCAGACATAAATTTCCGTCGGACTAGCGCGAGCTTCCTGAGCCGGTTTATCTTTTTTATCTGTTCGGGCGGCTCTGGTGAGACCCGGCCGGGGCCCAGATGAATAGAATACAAAGGTTTCCTCAAGGCACATCATGATGTTGAGTCATTTTTATTGACTTTTATATGTAATCATATAAATACTGAGTTTGGATTAGGCGCATGCTGGTTACTAGAGAGCTATTTCAAGCAGCCTAGGTGCGAGTGCCTGGTTGAGGGGTCGTGTCCCCGGACGGGCACTTTAAGGAGAATTTAGGGTGTAAAAGAGAAGCCTCTCTCTGTCTAACTTATTAATACACAGAAATCACATTCTGTAAGGTCGAGTATCTGACGCCTTGTTTACACTAAGTTGTTCTTCTTTGGTGGTCAGACAAATACACTCCCTGTTCGGTAATCGGAGAGAGAATCACAGATGAGAAATGGAAAAAGTCGATCAGATAAAGATGAAGTTTCGTCTTAAAAGACTGGTTTCTGGTCCTCCAAAGTGTGAACCGTAAAGATACCATTGAGAGAGCGAGTTCTGACCGATGTACAGACAAAGCCTCTCTTTTATTGATATAGATTGTAGGTGTAAATGGGGGTTGGTGGGAGGATTAAGTTCTGTGTTCTGTGAATAGATTTTTTTTTTTTATATAATTTTCATTTATTTGTTTGCATTTGAGGTGGTAAATTCCTCTGTTCCTCTGTAATCCCACAGGTGGTGCGCTCTAAAGTCTTCACATTTCGGCAGGCATCCCATGTGATCCAGCAAATTATTTGCAAAGTTTGTTTAGAATTGTAATAAAATCAGAAATAAATTATTATATCACAGCGGAATATTTGTATAATCATAATATTTACAGAATCTCAGTACAAATCGTTCAGTCCACGTGTCAGCCACAGATTGATTGCAGAGTTTAACCAACACATTCGGGCCAATTCCCAAACTCTGTCTCTCACCTGCATCCTTTGTTCAGGTCAGGGTTGCCAAATCATGCCAATACATCTCGCTTGATGCAGTTATGAAAACCTGCCCACGCTGATAAAAATAAAAAAAGAAACAGGCCAAATAAATATCTGAACTTGAACTTGAACTCGTCCTGTAGCCCAGTTATACTGTACATACACATACTGAAATTTTAACAGAAATTATTGAAATGAAATTATTTTTCCTACCGACTGTAATGACTGTCCCAATTATAGTATTATTATGATGATTATTATTCACTCACTTTTGATCCATAAAGTTGATGGTTCAGCACTATCCTGCCAGGTTTTTAATAATGTATCACACAGTTCTTAACCCAATTACAGTCATTTAAAATAGTTGTTTTGTTTGCTTGATTCATTCAGGCCAATAATTTGACCCTTTTTTATTAATGTTTTTATTGGCCAGGCGGTACAATATACTGCATAATGTATAATATTATATATTAGTTTTGATGCCATTAAAATCAGTGTGCATTTATTATCAGCTGTATTTATTTTGTTATAATCCATTCTCATTCAAATAATATAAAATTATACTATTCTGCATGAATAAAAAAAAAATTCAACAGCTAAAGAGATGTGAGTCATTTCATCACTCAGGGTCAGAAGACAGGTTTGAGCCACAGTAATGCGGTCACATGGGATCTACTGTATGTGTCAAAGAGGAAACATACAAGTCTTATCGTTATTACATCTCAATGTTTAAGACTTTTTTAACTAGTAATAATTACCAATAAGCTGGACAAATACTGTATGTATATGGACATGGGGTCATTTTATAGACCCTCTCTCACACCCCTTTACTCCTCACCTGGTTATCACGCTAATACTACTAAGAGCTTATTAGAAGAAAAAAAGGATAGTTGTGACTATTCTTACGAATCGTTCTGAGCTGTTTTGCAGTTGTTTATGAAAATTTTAGTCGAACTCCAGTTCTAAAAAATGCGCCTAATGCAAAAGTGGCAAAATGTGCACTTTAATCGCCTGATCCCAAAGCATAGCCATGATAAAACGCCCAACTTTACAACAGAAATAAACGTTTGTGCGGGGGTGAAATTTTATGTAACTCATCAATTAAATTATATTAAGCCATAAGCTTCATGCATAATTGTTGTTGCTCCCATCAAGGGGTCGACACAGCGGACCATCCAACCTGCACACAGCTTTGGCACAGGTTTTTACGCTGTATGTCCAACCCTCGCATTTCATCCAGGCTTGGGCCCAGAACTGCATCCAGTGGCTGAGGTTTTGGGCATTGGGTTGGGATCTGAACCGGGCCTTCCACGTGGCAGACGAGAAACCATACATAACTGCAGGTGTCAAACCGCTAGTTTTCTGCTATGCATCACTTTGGCTAGCTGGAATCACTGTAGTTTAACTTACCACAAGAAATGTAGGTGTTGAGAGTATGGATGAGTAAGCTCAGCTGGTGGGAGCTCCGTTTGTTCTGCCCATTGACGTAATGGTTGTTTCATCAGGGTTTACGTGGGATCAGCTCTCGCTAAGACGGCGCCCACCAGAGCTTCCAGAGTAGAGCTTCAAAACGGCTCTTCAGAAAACCTATTTGTGATGTCACAGAGATTTCCTAAAGAGCGGTTTTGAAGCTCGAATCTTGTCACTTGGGTTGAACCATCACTTTAAAGAGAAGGGATTTAAAAAATATATACAGTATATTCAGATGTTATTCAGCTACAACTGCTTAACTTACCTTATAGCAAGGTGACCAATCTCACCTAAGCAGCCCTCTGCTGAAACATATTAACATGAGTGGAACACAATCACGTGTGCGCCGTGAAAGAAAGGGTGTGAAGGTCCCACTGGCCCGGTTTCTTTTGCAAGCGGTTTGTGAAAGGGTGACACTTTCTTAAGGTAGCGAACGCGTTACAGCCAGGAACGTTCTGGAAACTCTATAGACGGCGGTCACTGACTCGCTCATCGTCTCTACCGCTTTATCCTGGAGCCGAAATCAGGACATTTATGGCATGAGGCGGTGCCGATGCATCGCAGCGCGCGCACACACACATACACACATTATTTGGGGAAGACAGTTAGCCCAACCTGTGTGTCTTTGTACTGTGGGAGGAAACTGGAGAAAACCAATAAGCACTGTAAAAACATGCACACACACACACACACACACACACACATACACACACACACACCGCGAGACGGGACTCGAACCCCGACCCTGGAGGTGCAAGGAAACAGCGCTGACGGACACGACACTCCACCACCGTGTCGCCTATAGACAGGGATACATTTTTTCAATTTTCCAAAATGAGCAAAACGTGTTGTTGTGTATATTAATGAAAAAAAAAACGAATGCAATCGATATGTCATTCAAATACGCCAGACCTTACAGTACTTACACTCTTTTCTCCTCCTCCCTCTCCGATCAGTGTAACAACGACTACGCCCCGGTGTGCGGCTCCAATAACAAGTTCTACAATAACGAGTGTTTGCTCCGGAGGGACGCCTGCAAACAGCAGACCGAGATCCTGGTGGTGTCTGAGGGACCCTGTCCTATCGGTAAGTAGCGTCACTACGCTGTGCTCCTGTATGTGCGCGTGTGCGAGTGAGTGAGTGTGTCCGTGCATAAGTGTAATTCCCGTTCATTTTCATTGTCGTGAGTGTCGTCAACGTGTATAAGATCTGAAATGTAAATCCCGACAGAACCGGAGTCAGGCCGGACAGCAGAGCCGATGGGACGAGACTTGAGAAACAATGTGTAAATGGACGATCGTAATAAAGCTGGGGCTTTTATGGGCAGTGATGTATGGACTGTTAGAGCTACTGTAAAAAAGAAAGAAAGAAAGAAAGAAATATCCACTTTTCCTTGAGAACATGTTCTGCGTTACCGGCTTATTCATGAGATAATCATGATAAAGATACTGATACGGGAAATTCATCTCCTTTTATTTTTAAAGATCAGTTTCTCGAGACCGCTCTGACTGCACACCCAAACACAATGCCGCGAATACCTCGCGTCACTTCCTTTCCGCGTCTGTCTACAATACAGGACGTGAACGAACCCGTCAGCTCTCGCAAACTTAGTTACAAAAAGGCATTCCAAGAAAAGATTGTTTCTGTGAAGGTAAAATATTCCCTTTTTTTTTGTGTCTGTTTACAGCAATATCAAATGCCAGACATTCCCGCTGAAATGGACCAATAAAAAACAAACAGCTAGATTTATGTGCCGGGTAAATAAAGGTGCGCCGCTGTAGTGTGATTGCTCGGTTTCAATTGGAAAATGTGTCATATTTGAGATATTTTGGCCAGTCCGTAATGCTTTTTTTTTTTTTTTTTTTTTTGCGTATTACATAACAGACTACTTTTTAATCTAATGAATTGCGGAAGGCTGCGGCAGAATCTCCAGGATGCTCAACAAACTGAACCCGAGACTGCTGACGCCTCCTGCCTTTTATTTTAATAAATAGTCTAGTGCTGTCTCCTGATCATTGTAGTATTTTTTGGTAGCACGGTGGTGTAGTGGTTAGCACGGTGGCGTCGCACCTCCAGGCTCCGGGTTGTGTTTCCCACCTCGGGGTCTGTGTGCATGGGGTTCGAGTGCATGTTCTCCCCGTGCTTGGTTGGTTTCCTCCTGTTTTTTTCTTTTCTTCGGTCATACAGATTAAGCGTATTGCTGTTCCCAAATTGCCTGTAGTGTGTTAATCGTGAATCATCCACGATTCCACTGGACTTCAGCATCCCTAGCTGGACCACAGAGGTTCCTAGATGGATTTATGGATGGATGGATGGATGGATGGATGGATGGATGTCGTTTTTTTTATCTGATTATTTTCAAAGGGTTCTTTGCTTTACAGCTTTTTATTTTTTTTTATTTTCAAAGATTCCAAAATGTTACCCCGAACCAGTGCGATCTTAGGTTTTGCAGAAAATCACATATAGATGAACAGGAAGTTTGTTGGAGTTCATTGAATCGAATTGTACATTGATGTGCTGTAACAATCCTCAGACTCAAAGAATTCTGACCATGCTCGAAATTTTTGGATGTGAAGGCACTGACTTAAAAAAAATATTTGAAAGTTATTTGAAAGTGTGCCTTTGCAGTTCGTAAGTGTTTGAATACTTTGAAAGTGGTTCGTGACTCTTCATAATGGATTGTAAATTCCTGCAGAAACTCTCTATAAGGCTCAATCCAACCCTGTGTACTAAACTACTAATACTCTTCTCACTAATAGATACTCAATTTACAGACAACTCATGAACATTATAAGTATAGTAAGGAACTTTGTAAAAATGTTGGAGATAAATCCGTTTTTGTCTTTTTGTTTTTGTTTTTTTGACAATTATTGATAGTTCTATCATAGTAACAAACATTTTTTTAAAAAGTATTTACCCCTCATAAGTACAGTGTGAGTATCTCAGCCCGCCTCACGGAACAACAGGGGGTTCGATTCCCTGACTCTGAACCCCGGGCATGGCTGGAAGGCCATGGAAGGGCGTCTGAGATAAAAATAAATAAATAAATAAAATAAAAAAACAGTGCTGTCTGTCTACCTTAATGGCAATCGAGTTAATTAACAGGAAGTCACTCTCTCTCACTCATCGTCTGTACCGCTCTATCCTGTATTCAGGGTCGCGGGGGGCCTGGAGCCTATCCCAGGAGACTTAGGGCACGAGGCGGGGTACACCCTGGACAGGGTGCCAATCCATCATAGGGCGCACACACACATACACTACGGGCAATTTAGGAACACTAATTAGGCTAAACTGCATGTCTTTGGACAGTGGGAGGGAACCGGAGTACCCGGAGGAAACCCACCCACAAGCACGGGGAGAACATGCAAACTCCACGCACACAGAGACGGGAATCAAACCTGGCCGGGAATCGAACCCGAACCCTGGAGGTGCAAGGCGACAGTGCTAACCACTACACCACCGTACCGCCTTCAATTTATACAGTTAATTAGATTTATCTAATTGCTTGCCTGTATTATTAAACCTTATTTTGAGATCCTGTGGACTTTGCCAAACACTGAAGTTTAAATACTTTTAAATTTGCACATAACTCTTTTGGAAACGAAGTTTGAAACTTAGTGGTATTTACCATTGGCTGATTCTCATCTGAACCATGAATTAATTAATCAGCTCCCTCCATAATGTTGATGAAGGCAGTATGTAACTGAAGGGTATTTCATCGAAGCCAAATGAGGATATTAACTTGGCCTGCTGGTACGACCCCATGTGTTCTTTAAATACATGTTAGCGAGAGTCCAGAATTTCAGCAGGTGTTTCCAAAGCCCATAACATCCTTTATCTTTCTGCCGTTTTCGGGCTGCAGTTAGTGTTGCACCGGTGCCAAGGTTGCGGTTGCTTAATGGGCTAAAGATCCAAGAATTTAAACTAAATTGCTGAGATTATGAAGCTGTTTAATCACACGGTTGTGCAGCAGCTGAGGAACTTGGCAGTGAGTGGGGTGTAAACTGTAGAGGAGTGCTTACCAAGCCGAAAGTCCTAGACACACTTCTGATGATGCTCTTTAAAGTTTGGATCCTCTTAATGAATTGAGCAAAAACAATTCGCACAGATCAAGAGACGCGTTTGTTGTATGCGATATCGAAGTGTTGGGGAAAATCATCTACAGTATTTATATGGAAATATACAATCGTGTGTAAAAGTTAGTGCCCCCTTGTGTGAAACTTTGTAAGTAAAAGCATTCTTGCTTACTTCAGTGCATTGGGGTTTTTGGGAAATCACTGATCCACGGCTCTCTGAAGGGTCTGCCGCAGCATTTCAGATGAGTTGAGGTCTGGACTTTGACTAGGCCATTATTAAACCCTGATTCTTTCCTTTTTCACTCATTCTGATGTAGATTTACTGCTGTGCTTCAGATCATTGTCCTGTTACATGACCCAGCTAATGTTGTGCTCACGGAAGAGGCTTTCTCCTGGCAACCCATTCAAAAAAAAAACGTACTTGTTCAGTCTTCTTCTAATTGTGCCGTCATGGACATGCTCAGTGAGGCCTGTAGCGTCTGAGATGTAGCTCATGGAGATTTCTGTGTTTCTCTGAATTCACCATCTAACTTAAGTCAGTGTTACAAGCTTCTGCTTTTCTCTTTTTGAAGCATTCAAGTCTGTAATTTGTTTCTAAACGTGGTTTTATAACCCGTTCCAGCTTGATGCACAGATCAGTTAATCAGAGCCTGATGATTAGCAGCACCCGGCTGCAACTTACCCTCTTACACCCAGTGGAAGCAGTAAAGGTGTACAGTACTTAATATTGCTTAATTTTTTCTCCTTCTTGGCTTCATTTTTATTTTATTAATGAAATAAATAATAACACAGTGAAAAACGTTATGTTAGAATTAAAAGAGGGGGGGGGGCACTAACCTTTACACATGACTGTACAGTAGATATTGAACCAGGAGCTACAATATGGAGCTGCTACTTTACGACTTTTTTTTTGTTTGTTACATTACTATATCATATATTTTTTGCTACATTTTTGTAGCTGAGATTATTTAAAATAGCAGCTACCATGAACAAACCATAAATAAGAAAGGAGCCTGTATAGGACTAAAGCATCGTGCTGTTAATTATTACTGTAAATCATACAACAGTTAGTTCCGACTGAGCAACTTGATTGGGTGAAAGGCTTTCCAGCAGTGATGATAATAGACAGTAACAGCACTCTGAAATTTAAATATATGTATAGCTCGGCGTCCCAGGCGTTCTACTAACTAGTAACCAGTGTTGGTGTAACACGTTACGACGTACTTCCTTCCTAATCTAACGCTTTAGGTCCGCCATTCAAGTACTCAGTTATTTAGTTATATATTCTCAAACGTGTAATCCGTTATTCAGACAATTTATGTAATCCGTGAGCCAGACAGCAGTCATTCTGTTAGTGTGTGTGAAAGTGACGGTAGAATAATTATAAAGGTCTCGACTAAAACAACATGCATGAGGAAGCACAAAGGAGTTTTCATTTTCTGCAGTGGAAAAGTACTCGAACTAGTTACTGTGATCGGAAAGTAACGCAGTAATGTAACGGATTACTTTTTAATGACTGTAATTTTGTAATAGAATTACAGTAATTAGTTACTTTAAAAAGTAACATCCCCCAACACTGTTTATAGCTAATTAACAAATAACAATGCACTATAATTACAAATATGATTTTTATAGGTGACTTTTCTTCTTGTTCTTCTTATTATTATTATTTACTTTTTGCTATTTTTACTTTTTGTTTATATTAAACATTTATGAAAGGACTATTCAGTGCCAGTGCCAAGTCATCATGACAGAGGATTCCATGTGTTTTTATTATTATTATTATTATTATTATTATTATTACAAGTGAGCTACAATATAAGGAACTAAGAGGAAGTGACTGATTGTAGCTGCTCTGTCATATAAGTAGTAACAGAAGCTACATTTTAAGACGTTCAACATCCTTAAGTGTAAATTTAAGTGGACATATAAATTGTCTTTCACAAAGTAAAATATAAAAATGAAAGCAGATGTGTTTCCAGATGTGTTGTTATAGGAAAACAAGCAGCTTCATCACATCATCGTGGACTGTTCCCTTTAACATGTCTCATTTCTGGCATAAAGGAACTTTATTCTAAAGTGTTTTCAGGACTTGGGAGTTTCCTCCAGGCAGTGGCACATTCTGATTCCCGCTAGTCTTAATCACCTGTCTGGCTTTTTCTGTTTTTCCGCAGGTGATTATCATTAGCAGCCATTATCCCTTCCAGTCATTACCCCCTCTGTTCCACTGTCATTCCACGTATTTGACATTTGCACCTGCACTCTTATGAATATGTCTCTAAATTATTTATGCACTTTTTGAAAAGTTTCTTAACTTTCCATCCGTTAAATCTATTCATCTTTAAGACTCACCAAGTCTTAGGGACACCACTGAAAGTTGTCCAACTGCTTGGTACAAAAGTTTATTCCTGTAATGGTTCTCTGAAGTCATATATAATAACCCCATAATTAAGCCCCTGTCCTTTCAGATGGGAATGACAATGCGAATCAGCAGCATGTCACGCCTTCCTAATTATTTACCGCTGTAATTTGTAATTAATTACCACCTACATTATACAGTATACGTGAGTCTGGTTAAAGACAGATAGACGCCCTTGTAATCACGCATTCAGGACCGTTCAAGCATGGAGAAATAATCATTGCGGCTCCAGTAGGAATGTAATTACTTGACTCGTGATTGGCAGCATAACATGAAGGTAAAGCAATTTAAGGCCAACGCCCATGTGTGACTGCAGAGGAGACCGGATGAATCTTCTGAAGGTCTCGCTTGCTGATATCGTCTGCAAGCTGTTTTACTGAATCATGTGTAAATGTGCAGGGTAAGTAGGTACTATGATGACGGAGCCGAGAAGCAAATCCAGAGATTCTTAAATCCAAAAACACAGAAAACATACAGCAAAAAAAAAAGAAAGAAAGAAAGAAGGGAAAAAGGAAAATCACGGTCCATTGAGTCAGGAGTACGGTTTTAGTACTAATAACTTCTTTTCATTGAAAGCCACATGTTTCAGTACAGATGTTTTGTTGTGTTTTGTTTCTTTAGCCGTCTAACATCAGGTCAATGTTACAAGCTTCTGCTTTTAGAAGCATTCAGGTCTGTTTTGTTCTTAAAGGTTCTGACTGAGCATTATTTGATGCCATTGAAATAATCACTGTTTATGTGTTTATTAAACACAGATTATTCACAATGCTTTTTATTTACTTTTATACTTTGCTTTTAAAAAATGTACATGTGTTATGTTGAGTTTAAAGCATTGCCCAAACTTGATCAATGAAATAATAATAATAATAATAATAATAATAATAATAATAATAATAATCATAATAAATTCTATAGTTTATGAATAATCTTAACTCCAGTAATTAGCAGGGAAATCATTAGAACTGTTCCAGTACCTAGACTAGAAAAGCGTGACTACAATTACTACAATACAAGTTTTCTTTTAACTGGACCGACTGGCCGTCCAGGAACTCCTTTAATGCCGCAAACCTGTGGAAATGGCTTGGAGTGAGGTCAGGCCGGTACAGTATGTGTGATGTAGGCGATAACTCCCAGCCGAGTTCCTGTGATGTGCAGGCGATGTTGGTGGATGATCATCACCACAAATCCTGGTTTGACCTGAACGAGCCTCATAGATACTTTAGCCATTTAAATACTGGGATTTAAATGGTCTTATTGTACTGGCGGATCATGTGGCTTTTTTCTATAAATGTCCGGTTTGTATAAACAGGAATACCTATATTAGCGAGTAAATCAGTAGAGTAAAACAAATGTAAGCTGTACAAGTTTTATGTTTGCTTAAAAATAATTGACTATATTTAAGATATTTTATAAAAGTTTGTTTTTGTCCTGGTTGTCGGCTGAATCTCATGTCAGTGGGAAGAAGTTGATCGCTGTGAAGATATTGATCCAGCGTTCAGTGTTAAAAACGACTTATTTATATTTAAATTTCCCAACCGAATCATCGTATTTATTTATAGTTTATAACTGGTTTAGATTTTTTTTTGGCATTGGTATTTGCCAGGCGTATTTACCAACATGCTGATGAATACTGCAGCACTGTATGCGCACTCTCCGCTTTATTTTTCTCCGTGACTTTCTGCCGGATGTTTTTCTCGTAAGCCATGTGCAAAACGCCAACCCTAATTTTACATTTCCGTTCAAACTTTCAGCATGCACTTCAAACGCCAGCCTGGAGACTCTCATCATGAGAAAAGTGCTGCTGAGAAAGGAGAAAGCTGGCAGGATGTATTCCCTGTCTGACTTTGAACAAGCCCAGATTGCAGTTACACCCTCGACTGAAACACGAAATACACCATGAGATACAAAGGAGCTGCAGGTTTGCCGATGTGACTTTTGTTTTGCAACACGGTGGCTAATTGCAGTGTTTTTTTGGCAATCTTCAAAGCCTTTCTGTTAACCTTTGCTGTTTACCCTTAACCGCGCGATGCCGTTAGCAGATCATCGATCGTTATTTTGATCTTATCCTTCATCATCATCTTATCTTTAATTCATTTTAATGACTTTAATTTCGAAGCACAATGAAACTGCTTACAGTGGCATCTGTCTGTTTTATGTAAAAAGCATGTAATTAAACTTGCCTTGCCATGTCCTGTATTTTACAAGCGCGGGCCACACCTTAACTTCATAGTAGCATGATGATTGATTGTGGAATGGCAATGTGTTGGGGGGGTATTATCAGAGCACAGGGAATGGAAGGGAGATATAAATATTCCCATCTCACAGGTAAATATGGGACGTTTAACCCAGAGGGAGGCTGAGTTTCCTGCTAACTCTCTTTTGTGAGTAAATTGGTGATTCGCAGAACTGAGCCTGAAGTCCTGGGGTGACTCGGCTTCACGTCGCGACTTTAAATTAAACCAGTGCTGCAGTAGTTGCTCATTCATTTCTAAAGTACTGAGGTTGCATTTAGCGCTCATGTTGAGAGTGCGAAGGCCAGGCCCTAGAGCACAGACCAGGTAAACAGGGAATGGATGCGGCAATGAATTTTCAGTTTCTTGATTTCTGCCACAGATTCGCGAATCATCAAGATCCATGGAAAGTCATACGCTAAGATCGTGGCTTATCCAGGTGTGGCAGGTGGACTTGTAGTGATCCACAGCTTGCCAGCATGGGCGATGGTGTTTTATGACCTTTAGGTCTACCGAAGGTTCAACCCGTCTTCCCATAAGCATGTCCGTAACCAACGTTTGAGTCAGTCATAGGCAGCACTAGAGGCTCTATGTCACTTCACCTCGAGGGGGTTTAAACACCAACATGGGATCATTGGAAAGTTTTTTTTTCCAATCTAATAATCATGATAAGTTGTGCAGTTGTCCAGTTGCGGCAGCAAATTGTTACCACTGTGGCTTTGCAAATCCAAGGCCGAGGGTTCAAGTCCAGCCTTTTGCATGTTCTCCCCGTTCTTGGTGGGTTTCCTCTGGGTGCCTTGGTTTCCTCCCACAGTTCAAAGACATGCAGATTAGCCATTCAGAGGTTGGCGTTTCCCAATTGCCAGTATAGTATAAGTAAATGTGTGTGCGTATGCTTGTGCCCTGCAATGAACTGGTACCCCAGCCTAGCGACAGGCTATGCTACCATCCTCTATAGGATAAACTGTATAGAGAGTGAATGAGTGAGAGAGTTGTGCATGTTCAAATCAGTACCCTCCGTTAAGTTAATCATTTCAGTTTCGAGCATTTCCTGATCTTCCTCTTCCTTTTCTTCTTCTTTAGTACTATACATATAATTCCAAAGGTAGACACGGCAGGGCTCGCCATAGGAGACGCTAGAGCCTCACAGAGCTGTTTGTAAATGTTTAACATTATCCGCGCTCGGACTGTACCAAATCATGGGATTTTCCTCCCTTTTCATGGTAATTTAGCTGCGGCTTTAGTGCTTCGTTGCTATGCCGTATCTAAAGATGTCAAAGCGCATTGGAGCCGCAATCTTGAAACCATAACGATCCCTAGCGAAAGTATGGCTTAATAGGGGAATAAAATATAAAAATTTGGGCGCAAAGTTGGTCCATACTGATGTGTTTGATGGAACGAAATGTTGTGAAGAAGGTGTCCATGCACAACCCTGAGGAGAGATAACCAAAGCTTGAGGAGAGCCAGTGAAGACCTGCATGATAAACTTAATCCCAGCCAGATAAAGTGAATAGCAAGAACTCGGAGCGAGATTGCCTCCGGGGAAGAGCACGTGATGTGATGCATGGAATTGCCGGTGGTATTTTCAGACTGTCTGGTATACGAGCGCAAGACTCTGCAGCATTTAGAATTTTCTGTCCAGGCTGTCAGATAAGGGAAGAGCTAGCCAGAGTCAGAGTCAGGACTAGATAAGCTTGAAGAGTTTCTCCAACTGAAGATGACAGACAGAGTCATCCGGAGCTGGAATATGCATCTATGAGGCAGTGGTAAGTGAGTGACAGGTGACACGGCGATGCGAGATGTACAAGGAAATGTTTGGAAGATTAGGGCTTTTTGAGTGTCATTTATCGATCGTGTGAATGACTTTTTTGGAAGTTATTTGAATGGATAAGGACGAGCCTCTGTCGGGATGTGCATGTCTCGAGAGCACACAGTGATGGTGTAAAGCTTGCACAGGGTTCTAAATAAAGATAACTAAAAAGGGGGGGGGGGTGCAAAGCTTCAAGGAAAGACACAATGTCCTGGAGGAGGATGAGGAGCTCTAGCAGTGCAGAAGAAGGAGAGGCCAAAGCTCTAGGAGTCAGGTATCATCCAGGGTGACATTAATGAAGCAGGGGAGAAAAAGGAGGAATTTTGATGGAACAGATTTAGTTACTTCAGGCTTGTCTTAAGGCATGGAGGTCTGGACAGAGATAGTGTCCAGACCTGCAGAGAAATTCCCAGCAGTTGGACGGTTTCTTTGTCGTTTCTGGACAGGAGGGATGTCAAGGCCGAAGAGGCAAGCTGGGGGAAGCAGCTGGCGAGATAACGATGGAAAAACCCAAGTAGGTGGAGAACGAACAGCTTCAACTAATCTTACAACCAGAGTTAAGATTAATTCCTACCCTAGTTCATTGCGAAAAGTACAAAATTGTGAGATTTTCAACCAGAGAACCCAGACGACACTCACTTAGACGTGGAGAGAAGATGAAAAAAAAAAAAAAAAACGATAAACACAGTAACCTGAACTCTGGATCGAACTTAGGACCCTGGAGGTGTGGGATAAAATACATGACAATTAAGACTCTCAGAAAGACCAAATAATTTTTTTTTTTTTTTTTAACTGTCAGGCTGGGTCAGCCATGTGCTCGACTTTTTGGACGAAATGCTTGGAGTCATGTCTGCATATCTGTGACAGTGGGTTCCGGGGACACGTGAAGGGCAGAGAGGTGTGTAATAATTCATTTCATACTTCAGAGGCTGTGAGTTCAGTCGGCAGCAGGGTCAATACAGTAGGTCGTGCTAAGAGGAGATCGGGAAGCGGATACGAGATCACAAAGTTCTCATGGTTCTGTTCTGTGGATAGAAATGCAGCGCAGATGAACAAATTATCTACAGTACAGTGAGTGCTCTATGAGCATTCATCTTTGGAGGATGTGGGTGTGGCTTATTTATGATGTGCCTGGCACGATCACACCACAAGCACGCCAGAAACACGGTTTTCTTCATTAGATTCTGTCATTTTACAACATTTATATCACTGTATAAAGAATGTGAATTCGAGTAACGCCAGGCTAGATGGGTTTCCTCCTGGTACTCTGGTTTCCTCCCACAGTCTAAAGACATGCTGTAGGCTAATTGCCATTCACAAATTGCCTGTAGTGTGTGATTGAGTGTATTAAGGTGTGTATGATTGGACTCATTGCGGTGTACCCACACTGCCTAGTCCCCCCAGTCCCCTCGGATGGGCTCCAGGCCTCACCTGACTCTATAAAAGGATAAGCGGCATAGAGGATGAGTGAGAGACTGAGAGTGGAAAGTGCTTTTTTTTTTTTCCTAATTCAGTCTTTTTCTATATTCAATTTGGTTTCATTCACGTAAAATCCAACCTGGATCTTTTTTCCTGTTTTGTAGAAAGCTTAAACCAAATATGTGCATTTGGTTGTACCAGAACTTTGTTTGTTCACATCCCAAGATTGCCAGAGAGCTGCTTTCGGTCCCCAAAGCAGCGCTGCTATCCATCAGCCACTCAGCCAGATGCTTTGATTTGATTTGAGCCTGGGAGGCCTCTCTTGTAAGTCGCTCGAATAAAAGCATTTACCGAATGAATAAATGTAAATGTGACATTTTAAAGCTCAGCTATATAGGTGGGACTCAAGTGCTTCTTCTCTCTCTCTCTCTCACTCTCTCTCTCTATCGCTCTCCCTGGTGATTTACCGCCGTTCTTAAATTGTCCATCAACTCCAGAATGGCCTTTTGTATCTGAGCACTGCCGAGTATCCTTTTGTTTTGTTTTGTTTTGTTTCCTTCTTCTTCTTCTTCTTCTTCACTGAGGGACCGCATTGCCGCGCTGCAGAGAGACAGATGTTTCGTACTCGAGCTGATGCTGAGTCAGACTCTATTAAAAAGCACCTAAATGTTATCCAGTTCTGCAGATATACTCCAGGGATGAACAGAGTGAGAGCGAGAGGAGAGAGCGAGAGAGAGATCTCTCCAGTGGAATAGGAAAGTGGAAAGTGCAAGTTTAATCTCGTATACACAACAATACTTTATTTGCACAAATTAATTTCCAACACCACCACTGACCACCCAACACTTCCGACCGCACACCTCCCACGTACAGTACAACAAGATGAGGGATGTCTTTCATACTTCATTCAAATGATTGCATACATGCACTTGCCTCAGCTGTGTGGTCCGGAGTGCATGAAAGCATGTTATCATGAACACAGTACAACACAGGGAAGAGGTGACATCCATAGATGTGATGTGCTGGTGATTCAGTACATTCAGGTGGTCAGCTGACTTCATTTTATTGCCGCATAACGTTGCTGAGTCTCGACCTGAGCGACTGAAGGAACCCCAGATCATAACACTGTCTTCAGAGGCTTGTACAGTGGACACTGTGCATGATGGATGCATCGCTTTATGCAATTCCCTCCTTACCCTGACACGCCCATCACTCTGGAATAGGCTCAATCAGGACTCATCAGGTCACATGACCTTTTTCCATCGCTCCAAAGTCCAGTCTTTATGATCCCTAGTAAACTGAAGCCAACAAGTGATTTTCTTACGGACACACAGTTTAGTCCCAATCCTGTTTAGTTCTTTTCACAATGACAAAATTTGCACTATAGTGGATACAGAACGGCAATTTACAAATAATTTTTATTGAGTGATATTTTTTTTAGTTATTTGTTGACTCCAATGTTTTAAACCATTTTATTAATTTATTTATCTATCTATCTACAGTGGAACCTTGATTACGAGCATAATTTGTTCCGGAAGTGGGCTCGTATACCAAATCAAATTCCGCCATAAGAAATAATGAAAACACAAATTATTCGTTCCACAGCCCAAAAAAATAAATACTTATTTAATAATAATTAATACAATATATAAAGTAAAAAAAAAAAATTAACCTTTATTTTATTTCACTTTATTTTTGAAAAGAATCGCGACAGAGGAGAGTGTTCTGTGTAAAATAGAGAGGGTGTGTCTGTATTTGTGTGTGTGTGTGTCGGTGTCAAATTACGCACGCGCACACACATAGGAGGCACGCTGAAACAGAGAGGGAGACGTTGATTATACCAGTAAAAGACGAGCACTAAGACCCAGCAGGGGAGACGATTACCCACAATTCCGCAGCGCAAGAGAGACAAAAATCATTGGCTCAGTTGTGATCACTGTGTCAAAACAAGAGCACACACTGATACATGATACCTGGTAAACGAAGACTTGTTCGTTTTTCAAGTCAAAATATTTTATTTAAAATCTTTGCTCATCTTGTGGAACACTCGTAAACCGCATTACTCGCAATCCGAGGTTCCACTGTATTTACTTCTAATTCAGTTGTGTTTAGAAAAAAATACTAGCATTTTATAAGATTGAAATACATTTAACTGTTAAAGTAAATAACTAGATAAATAATGTCTTTTGTAAAAAAAAAAAAATCTTAATTTTACTTTTGAACATAATTCTGGTTCCTATTGTTCATTTTCTTTTATGTTTCAACTTTTTTGTTTGCAAAGAGTTTAAGTGATCTCCATTCATGATTTTTCAGACTTCCTTGTTTGTTTCCTTTGCTTGATGAAGTACAATAATTTGCCCCGTTGGAAACAGCGACTTCTTTCCGCCCAGGTGGTGTCGTTAATGTTCAGATGGTCACTACCGGAATATCTTAGCCTGTTGAGTTGTTAGCAAAACAACCCAGGGTTTAAAATTATCTACCCTGGAAATATACCCCAGAAGTTTAGGATGTGTTGTACAAGAACTGTAGAATCAGTGTTGAATCAGTTAATCCATGAATCAGTGTTTTGTTAAAAAATGTATTGTTTGTCTAGTAAATTAGTTCTTCGGAATTGCACACTTTGGTGTTTTCCCAGCTTTAACACAGCTGATTCAGCTCAGCAAGGGCTCAATAATTACTTAATGATTTAAAATCGCTGTATTCGACGCGGAAACACAGAAATGTGCAGCGCACCGGGTTCCGCTACACTGGGACAGAGAGACACCGTCAATAAGGACCTGAAAAACCAATACAAAGCCACGTGTCAGAAAACTGCTGCTGGTCTTTGTTTGGTTCTTAAGCCTAGGATAACCATTCTTACACATTCTCTAGCCATAATGCAGTACGTGTGTGTGTGTGTGTGTGTGTGTGTGTGTGTGTGTGTGTGTGTGTGTGTGTGTGTGTGTGTGTGTGTGTTTGAGCCAGCGCCCTTGAGCTTTTCTCTTGTACAACAAGCGACCCATAGAATAGTGCCTTGTTCTACAATATGGATTGCATACTTTGTGTGTTTGCTTTGCTTGTGATGTTGTGTGTGTGTGTATGTGTGTATGGTTGTGTGTGTCTGATTTCTCCGGGGCGGATTCACTTGACTGTTTGTAGGAGGGATTGACATTAGAGACCCTGTCTGTGCTTTTGCCCTGTAAAAGCAAAGGCGGAGATTCAAAGGCACGCAGAGAATCAATGCTTACACACACATGCGCTCTCACTCGTTCTCGTTCACCAACAGACAAACACGCACACACACATATACAGTATATACAGTATATACATTAGAACCTCAATTACTGGGCATTTCCCTTATACTGATGAAGAATTGTGCTTCTCCGTTTGATTACTGAAGTGTTTGAACAGGAGCCATGAAGTGATGAAATATCCAAGACACGCGTTCAGGACGTACATTTATCATTACGGCGTGAGGTTTATCTGCAGACTGTGTATGGCCTCGATTGTCAACACTGATATCCGGCTCCTTTGTGTGTTGTAAAAATGTCGACAACAGCATAAATTTTTAATCGTTTGATAGTTTGGAAATGTGCTGCTAACGCTGGTGATATTAGCATGAACATACAGTACACTATTCTGGACATTATGGTCAGATTTTTGGTTTTGTCACAACGCCTAGTTCCCACTTCAATGATGAATTTTAAAATCGTGGCTTGCTGTAGCTATGGAGAAACGCTAACAGGGGCATTTACATGAGTGCAAATGAATCGTTACAAAGCTGTAACTTGTCACGGCTACAAAATGCTCTGACGTCTAGGAGCGGAAATCACCAGGAGGCACCCGATATCATCACCATACCTCGGTGTCGATTCGATGTGTATCACGAATCTTTAAGTATCACTTATTCATTGCCTTTTTTTACATTGTTTTTTTTTATACAGGGTATACAGGGTCAGGGTGGGGAGGGGGGCCTGGAGCCTATCCCAGGAGACTTAGGGCACGGGTACACCCTGGACAGAGTGCCACTCCATCACATGGCACACAAACATGCATACTCTCACAAATTCATTCACACACTACAGGCAATTTGGGAACACCAGTTAGACTAATCTGCATGTCTTTGGGCTGCGGGAGGAAACCAGAGTACCCGGAGGAAACCCACCAAGCACAGGGAGAACATGCAAACTCCATGCACACAGAGACGGGAATCGATCCCCGACCCTGGAGGGGCAAGGTGACAAGAAGCACAATTTTAATCTTAAATATAAATATCCAGATTCACTATTATCATTGTTGCAGATTTTGTAACCATTCTAACAATTCAAATTGCTCGTACCACGCAGGATGCTGTGAAGCCTGCCAATATGCGAACAGTTTAGTGAGCGCCACCTGTAGGATTATGGTGGAACAGCGCCTCAAATGCAAACATATACAGTGGAACCTTGGATTACGAGCATACTTCGTTCCAGAAGCGAGCTCATATTCCAAAACACTCATAAACCAAATCAAATCTCCATAAGAAATAATGAAAACTCAAATAATTTGTTCCACAGCCCAAAAGAATAAATACAGAAAAATTATTAATACAATATATAAAATAAAAATAAAACAAATTAACCTGCACTTTAAATTTTAAAAAAGTTTAAATAAATCCCAACAGATAAGTGTTTCCGTTTGTGCGCGCAGGCGCCATGTATTTGTGTGTGTGTGTGTGTGTGTGTGTGTGTGTGATTGTGCTAATTGTGTGTGTGAATTAGCCCCTTCCCTCGCCTCGTCTTACACAGTAAAACTCCTCCTCCCTCCCCCCACCTCGCTTTTTAAGTTTCACAACAAACACACACAACGGAAACACTGTTTTAACGGGAAAAAATAAATCTTTCTAATGACACTCACGTGAGCTCAGACTAACAGAATCACTGCTGTAAAGTAAAAAAACAAACAAACAAATGAACCAGCACCTTACCTTTGAAAAGAATCGCGACAGAGCAGAGTTTCTGTGTAGAGCAGAGTGTGTGTGTCTGTGTGAAGCTGGGGAGGGGGGGGGTGTAAATGCGAGAGTGTGTGTTGTGTCGGTGTGTGTGTCGGTGTCAAAAAACTCGACACTCATAAACCAAGACATGCAAGACAGTCAAAATGTATTAAAAATCTTTGCTCGTCTTGCGGAACACTCATAAACCGAGTTACTCGCAATCCGAGGTTCCACTGTATATTTGAAAAAATTATTTTTGAATAATTTTGGAGTAAGGGTGGTGAAAATCACTACTATGTGCAGGTTTTTCTGTTTGTACAGCAGGTTAAAGAGTTTAAAAGACAACTGATGTAAAATAAAAAAATTTTTCCCTATGATATTTTCTTCCCTAAAATTCTCTCTAATGTATACAATTCCACTTCCACTTCCACATCCAGGCTACAACTAGCATTCAACGAGCTACAACGAGCCATCTGACGCCTCCAACTTTTTGAACTGTGAGCTAATTCGTCATTGTGAGCAACATAACACACTCAGAGGACAGCGCTATCCGCTCCTTACGCTTGCGTGAGCTCACAGATGCCCTTGATTGGCTGTAGGGCCACGATTGATGCCAGAGCGTAAGTGCCTCCCATCCTACCCCGCTGAGAGAGCTCTGTCAATCACCTATCATCTCTGGACAGCCAGCTGCGGGAGGCTGCGGCATCATGATAGGGCAAGCGCTATCCACTCATGGGCCTTGAATTTACCATGGTTCTCCATAGCAACTGCCAATGTTAAAAAGTCTCCACTTGCACCATCAAAGCATCAGGTTCATCATACTGCAATGTAGTTGAGACTTGTTCATTGGCAACGTTTAACAAGATCAGTCTCTTTGTTAACAGTTCTCAGGAGGAGACTCCTAAACACTCGACAGCATGGAGTAGCCTGTGCACCTCTCTGCTTTTCTCCAGAGTTGATCAGGAAGCTATTTACACCCCAAGGCTTTAGCGAGTCCTACTACTCTTTGATTAGGGTGAATAATGTGCTGATTAAAAGAACGGGTCTCCTGCGCGTAGTAGGGTTTTTTTTTTTCATTCGTGCAGCATGGTGCAGTTAAGCATTAGCTCAGCGATGCGTGACCATGGAGATCGGGGAAAGTCGCTCTATTTTCACTATTGGAAATCGAGGTTAAGATAGCACTGATGTGAAATACACACTCCACCTTTCACTGAAGCACTTCTCTCTGTAGGAGGAAGCTTTAAATAAAAAAGTTTATGCTGTTGTTAACGAATGAGGTGCTGACTGAAGGACGATAGTTAGTGAATTATCACATCCTGCATGGAAAGCGTTAGCTATTCACCATCATTTCATTTAATATGTGTTTATCTTACTGTAGGTGGCGAATACTTTAGTACAGCGAAACTGGAGCTACGTTTATTTTTTTTTCACTACAAACGAACCTGCAAATTGTCCAGGTATATGATTTTACTGTATATATGAAATGATACTGATGTATATTAATATGATTTAAATTATCACTATATTGGTAAATATCACTTTATAATATTTTAGAAGTTTCAGTAGTACAGTACAATAGTTACATGTGCCAAACAACACTACTAGTACTAGGAAACGGTTTTAATCTTGAATGCTGGAGAAGACATTTAAAAGCAATTCCTAATTTGTTTCGTTTCCTGTTAAACAAATAATAACCCAATCTTAACTTCATATTGATTTTGCACTTTTTATTTTTTTTTGCCTCAGGCTAACGTTGTACAATAGTAGTAAATATTCAAACTATTGTTTCCCGCCAAAGCATCAGTCGACATGTGCATGCATGTGGAAGTGTGAGTGAGGTCATGCAAATGCATAATTAAACGTCCCATTTTACTATTCCCTGCCACACTAGCCCATCAACATCCTTATCATCATCATCATCATCATCATTGTTTTCCTCACCCTCATCTTCTCTCTGTACCTCACTACCGTCCTCACTCTCAGTTTCCCCCTGCTGGACTGATCATCATCATCATCATCATCATCATCATCATCTGCCTCACCACTCACCGCCATCTCATCCTCATTATCATAAACTTTGTCCACTCATTTGATTGGATTGAGTGTTGATATTTCCCATAACCACCCTGGCACGTTTCACTCTGAATATCTCTTCACGTGTTATAAGACGCCACCTCCTAGCCTAAAGCGGGTGCTATAGCAGAGTTAGTAACATCATCAGCACCAGCAGCAGACATGGGAAAAACGATACGTTTCAGCTTTAAGACAAAATTAACTTGGCGTTTGAAATGACAATTAGAAGGAAGAAGGCAAGCCAGTTTTACTTAAAGAATCTATAACAGGAATGTCCAAATCAGTGTGAGCTATTGTAGCTGACATGCTAGAAAGAATGAGTAGCTTCAGGACCAAGAACAGAACAAGACATTTGGTCATAATCCTAACCCTAGCACCATCTAGTGGTGGCACATGGTAAATAAATGAATATAGCGTCAGTGGGCATATTGACTGTGAAATCTTGACACGCCTTTCTGGCAGGAGAGGGAGGGGGGATCACGGCAGCCACATGCCGTTCACACACCAGTTGCCCGACGCTGGTGATTTTGAGTGGCTACTACTGTATTAATTTCCTGTTTATAGTTATGGCGTTCGTGCTTGTATGACATTACTTAGACAGAATTTACATTTGGGCATTTGGCAGACGCTCTTATCTATTACATTTTTATCTCATTATACCTGTGAGCAGTTGAGGATTAAAGGCTTCGCTCAAGGGTCATGGGACAACATGGTCAAGGGATTTGAACCTCGGACCTTCCGAACCGTACGTCAGTGCTTTAACCACTGAGCTACTCCTGACCCCAGAATAATGTAATATATGTAAATACATCATATATAATAACATAATTTATGAAGACCAATCATTTCTAAAATGGTTAGAGGAGAACTATTAACTTTCGAGTCATTTTTACGCACGCAAACTTTCTTTCAGTGGACCACCTGAACCCCACGCACGGTTTAACGCAGAATGGCCTTCCTGACACAACCCTCCCATTTTTCTAACCGGCATTGGGACCAACACTACATGTAGTGCCTGGGTAGTATCATGTGTGTCAACCACCAATGGGCCTCGAAACCCTAACCCTAACCCTAACTCAAAACTACAAACGAAAAAATAAGAGAAGAAAATTCTCTGTTTTTTGTGCTTTTCTTTGGTCTTATTTTAAACACAACAATCACTTTAGATTTCCCTCCTATTGTGACCTCATATAAGACGATACCCTCTCCTCAGCTTTACAGTCATCATCAGGCGTGTCTCATTTACACTGAAATGGCGTGTTCAGAAGAAAGAGAATAATAAATAATAAAAACAATGATTCAGATGAATCAGAATCACAGTCATGATTGTGAATTCTAACAGAAATGCTAATGCTAATAGCTACAGTAGGTTATTGCCTCAATGCAACATGCACATTTAATGCTTTTGAAATACATTTAGATATTTTTCACCTAAAGTACTTTAATATACACCTTGACTTATTTTCACGTCATCATAATACGGAACTGATTACAGACCGACCGGTGACACTTTGGATTAGTTTGGGAAGAAAAGTAAAAGTGTCTAAAATGGAGATAATGAGCAAATGGTGCATCGAGCGCTGTGAGGATCGAGTCTAAAATAGATTCTCCTTATGCTTATGGCAGTCTTTTGTTTTAATTGTAAAGAAGTTTAATGTCCTTGTCCAGATCTCCACACACCTCTTCCCACACATGTTCATTCTCTCCTTTTTTTCAGATTTTACTATTAATACGTGATCTACAGCACCATATGTTTGAAGGCTAATTAAAGAGTATTTACATAGATCTAAAAGCTCAAAGCATGGCATTTAGGCATTAGAGGCTTGTCAGAGCACCGTGTGTGTGTGTGTGTGTGTGTGTGTGTGTGTGTGTGTGTGTGTGTGTGTGTGTGTGTGAAAGCTTTAATTAAGAGTTGGTCAGGGTTTTACTTTTGCTGTGCGCTGACGGTGACCAGCTGCCTGGAGCGGAGATCGCGCCCAAACCTCGATATCAAGGGAGGACAAAAAAGTGCAGCGTCACCGCACGGGCTGAGTTTTTTTTGTTCCTCGAGCGAACCGACCACAGCGATACGACACCTGGCACTGGTTCAGAGCGATGCGCGCGAGTCTCCGAAGGCCCTCACACTTAATCAGCCTCTTGTCATTGTCCTGTTGCGGAAGACGAGCAGAACTGCAGACTCATCTCTCGGGAGGAGGGTCCGACTGAGTAACGGAGCGCCCGGGGTTCCAGCTACCTCCAGCTTCATGTTTGTTTAAAAAGTGCATCAGAGTTTTACCAAGAGAGCAGATAGCCTTCATTGTTCTTCATTTTTTCTTTCTTTTTGCTCCCCTGCAGCTTGTTTGCAGGCAAGTCGGTCAATATTTCTAATGAAAATGATCGGACAGTATAAGCATCGACCTTTTGCACGTGACGTCTTAAGTAACACTTCGTCTACCTAGTCATTCCTGAATCGCCTCTCAGCCGTCCATGTTGTTTTTTTTTACTGCTAAAGTGAGCTGCAAAGCTAGCTAGCGTCTAACACCATGCTGAATCCCAAATCTTTCTCTCTATCCCACGATCCAGGGTACTACAGTGTAGGGGGGTGCGGAACAAGGGATTATCGTGCACACTGCATAGTAGAAATGTGGGAAGAATCGATCCAGTTATGAATCAATCCAGTTCTTTTGTGTGGTGATTCACGTATCGGCACACTGACCCCAAAATCGTTTATTTTATTATTTTTTTTTTTTTTTTACAAAGACCTATTTTTACATTCATAATAGAGATGAATCAGTCGATCGGCCAGTGATCGGCAGAATTGACTGGTTTCCAGTTTCAGACCTGTGATTGGCCGATCAGCCTCAAATATAAACGATTCTGTACCGAGTGCAGAAACAGAAGCACATTTATTATGGCGTAGGAATCACACACATTTAAAAAGAAAACCTCCGATCTGATTTAAATGTTAATCTCTTGTATTTGAAGTTAGTTGGTATTGTTTGTATGCTGCGCTTGGTTTGTTAAAACGAATGTTATAAGGGCCGAGCTACATTTACTTCATCATTAAAAGGTTTCGAATTGGTGGAAAATATAATATCGGATCTGATATTTATAAAATCTTAGCACTTATAGAATCGCAATTTTAATCGAATCGGCATCGCGGTATCGTGATAATATCACGTGGTATCGGGGCGTGACTGGTGATTCCCGCCGCCACTTCACGGCTCACTATCCTATGCCTTTCTTACTATTTGGGATTAAACCCCAGAACACGGCAGGTCTTGAAATGTCCGTGTCACCTGCACGTCATTTTATGAAGCGTAAAGCACAGCATAGTTCATACAGTAGCTTCGTCTCACTTTCAACAGCAACCCCCGGAGGAATCACATACTGCATTTGTGCACCGTCTGAGGCAATCGCGTTATGATGAGAACAAATCAAACTCCTGCCAGTTCATCTATTATTGTCTTCTTCATTCATTTTCACACGCGAGTTTCTCTTCTGAATAAGTTACAAAGTCCACCATGACATACTGTACTGCATTTTAGCAGCGATTGCTACATACACTGTTACACTGAACAGGGTACCAGTCCGTCACCCAGCACACACACACACACACGCTAAGGGCAACTTGGGAACGCCAATTAGACTAATCTGCATGTCTTTGGACTGTTGGAGGAAACCAGAGCACGGGGAGAACATACAAACTCCACACACAGGCCCAGAGGTGGGAATCGAACCCAGAACCTGCAGGTGCAAGGCGACAGATTGACTCTCTTCCTAGTACAGTCACTCGGACCAGCTCAGAATGCTCTCGTATTCCCGAAGCTAATGCTGCACAAGTGGTTGTCGGATGTTTCACAGCGCTTTCATTAAGATCCTGCTGTTTGCTTATTCTTCTTTTCCTCATTAGGTTTTAACACATGTTGTAGTTTAACTGTGTGGATGGTGAAAATGTCATTAGAGCTCTCTAAGAGAACTTGCACCATTCTCCGGAGGACTGACAATCAGGCTAAGCTAAAGCAAGAGTGTTACACACACGAGCACGATTATAACCGCCGACTCGGGGAGGTTTTCATCATCTACAAAATAAATAAAGACGGACATGGCTTTAAAATAATCTAAAGTTAAAGAGCTCTTCCATAAGCTCTGTTTTGTGTGTGTGTGGTTGCCATGGCGAAGCTATGAGTGTCACCGGTGCAGGACGTCAAGCGCTCCTTTCAGTGTAAAGAAAAAACGCCAGTATGTGCAGAATTCTGTTATTTTAGGTATTTAGACATACAGTATAAACACGTATTTAGTGAATAACGTTTGTGTGTGTGTGTGTGCTATATACTGTACTCATACCATTTAAGTTGAGGTTAAATATGAGAAGCAGCAGCTTAAATGAAGAGGCTAAACGATATCAGTTATCCGAGGTCACGTCCGCACCTCGTCCTCTCGCAGGGAGACGATCACACACTATCCTGATCGTTTAAACCGATCATGCGACGGAATGATTCGCTCTCCTTAACACCAGGCAATCAATCCCTTCAGTGGAACTATAACTTTGCAAGTGCCACCCGGGTAACAACAAGTAACCCGAACGTCTAGTCCAGAGTTAGTGGATAAAGAGGGGACAAACCTCTGGATGTCCCCGTGTGTGTCTTTTATTTACTGCTTAAACATAATTTTACAGACATAACAATCCAGAGTGTGTGTGTGTGTGTGTGTGTGTGTGTGTGTGTGTATGTCTGTGTGTCTGCTGACTGATTTGAAGCAAGTAGAACTCATTCAGTCCTGAAGAAGTCCTGCTGTATTTATCGTTAACACTCTGAGCAGCAAAAGAACTGTGATGAAACCATGTGATGAAATCTATCTATCTATCTGTCTATCTGTCTGTTGTCTATCTATATGTCTGTCTAATTATCTATCTATGCTTCCATGCTTCCAACGGAATTATTTTTAAAAAATGAACTCATGGAACAGGCCTGGACAAAAATGATGGTACCCCTAATTTAATAGTTTGTTGCACAACCTTTTGAGGCAATCACTGCAATCAAACGATTCCTGTAACTGTCAATGAGACTTCTGCACCTCTCTGCAGGTATTTTGGCCCACTCCTCATGAGCAAGCTGCTCCAGTTGTTTCCGGTTTGAAGGGTGCCTTTTCCAGACAGCATGTTTCAGCTCCTTCCAAAGATGCTCAATAGGATTGAGGTCAGGGCTCATAGAAGGCCACTTTAGAATAGTCCAGTGTTTTCCTCTTAGCCATTCTTGGGTGTTTTTAGCTGTGTGTTTTGGGTCATTGTCCTGTTGCAAGACCCATGACCTGTGACTGAGACCCAGCTTTCTGACACTGGCCAGCACATTTCTCTCTAGAATCCCTTGATAGTCTTGAGATTTCATTGTACCCTGCACAGATTCAAGACACCCTGTGCCAGATGCAGCAAAGCAGCCCCAGAACATAACAGAGCCTCCTCCATGTTTCACAGTAGGGACAGTGTTCTTTTCTTGATACTGTATGTTCCATTTTTCCGTCTGTGAACATAGAGCTGATGTGCCTTGGCAAAAAGTTCAATTTTTGTCTCATCTGTCCATAGGACATTCTCCCAGAAGCTTTGTGGCTTATCAACATGTAGTTTGGCATATTCCAGTCTGGCTTTTTTATGATTTGTTTTCAACAATGGTGTCCTCCTTGGTCGTGTCCCATGTAGTCCACTTTGGCTCAAACAACGACGGATGGTGCGATCTGACACTGATGTTCCATGAAGTTCACCTTGGATCTCTTTAGAAGTCTTTCTGGGCTCTTTTGTTACCATTCGGATTATCCGTCTCTTTTCTATCCTCCTGTGGCCACGTCCAGGGAGGTTGGCTACAGTCCCATGGATCTTAAATTTCTGAATAATATGTGCAACTGTAGTCACAGGAACATCTAGCTGCTTGGAAATGGTCTTGTAGCCTTTACCTTTAACATGCTTGTCTATAATTTTCTTTCGAATCTCCTGAGACAACTCTTTCCTTTGCTTCCTTTGGTCCATGTTGAGTGTGGTACATACCATGTCACTAAACAACACAGTGACTTCCTGGAGCCCTATATATACGCCCACTGACTGATTACAAGATTGTAGACACCTGTGATGCTAATTAGTGGACACACCTTGAATTAACTTGTCCCTTTGGTCACATTATTTTCAATATTTTCTAGGGGTACCATCATTTTTGTCCAGGCCTGTTCCATGAGTTTATTTTTGTAAATAATTCTGTTGAAGCATGGTTGAAAAGCAATGTCTGACTTTCATTGGTTAACATTCATAGAATTTTTTTAAATTATTACTTTTGTCAGATTAAAGTTATTTATGTGACCATTGTGAGTTTTTCTTTCATTGACCGAAGGGTACCAACAATTTTGTCCACGTGTTTATCTATCTATCTGTCTGTCTGTTGTCTGTCTGTCTATATGTCTGTATAATTATCTATCTGTCTGTCTGTCTATCTATCTATCTATCTATCTATCTATCTGTCTGTCTGTCTATCTATCTATCTATCTATCTATCTATCTATCTGTCAGTCAATCTGTCTAGCTATATGTCTGTGTCTGTCTGTCTGGCTGTCTGTCTATCTATCTGTCTGTCTGCCTGTCTGTTGTCTGTCTGTCTATATGTCTGTATAATTATCTATCTGTCTGTCTACCTATCTATCTATCTATCTATCTATCTATCTATCTATCTATCTATCTATCTGTCAGTCAATCTGTCTAGCTATATGTCTGTGTCTGTCTGTCTACCTGTCTATCTATCTATCTATCTATCTATCTGTCAGTCA